>JBBPPG010000005.1:0-161888 GCA_038091855.1 Leccinellum luteum | reverse complement strand
CGAGAGTATGGTAAACGTTTGCTGGCCACGTTCCCTGGCCCTGACGCCACCGGCGCGGGTCGCATCAAGGTTCCTCCCGAAATGATATCTCCCCTGCAAGCCGATTTCGAGCGAGAACGAGAGAGCGATGGTGGCGCTCTAACGGGCTGTAGGGAAGCGGTCGAGATTCTGACGCGCAACCCAAAGAAGGGTGAGTAGGCTTCTCCCCCGATGCGATCGAGCAATTAATGCGGACATTGTGGCGTTGAACACGATCAGTGTCCTACGACGTCAACAAGGACGGGGTAAAGGTGGCAGTGCTCACGTTCACCAAATCGGCATATCGGCTGGGTGAGACCGTGTTAGGGGTTGTAGAGCTCAACGAACGCCATGGTCGGTCGAGAGTGTTGTCGGTGGGTCTCTCGCCAAGGTTGGTGATTGCAGCTGATCGTTTGCCACAGTTGTCCGCGATGCTGGAATCGCAGGAAACGCTTCCGTCGCAGATAGCGTCGGCTGGTAATCTCCGGCATATGCGGCGAGTGCACGCAGAACACCATGCTTCGTTGGTTTCTTCTGTTCTCCGGACGACCTTTGCGCTGGATATACCCTCGGACGCAAGCCCGGCTTTCCGAGTCGAGCTAGGCGACGCGGGTCACGGGACGTCGGCTTCGGCCGGTGGATTGCACTGGCGCGTTCGACTGTCCCTGTTAGTCGCGGTGGCTACGGAGTCATCACCGGTCGACTCGGATGGTGCCTTGTTCAAGCAGCTGGCGCAAGACGGAACAGGGGGAGAATGGGGGATGTCCTACGGGGCGTATCCTTCCATTGCGCCGAAGGAGTGGCTAGGGAAAGACGAGCCGACGGTCCAGCCGTCATCGACCTGGGCGCAGTTCCTGGTGACATCCTTTTTGGGTTCTGGAGAGCGAGAGTACCACGACGGTGATGAGGAAGAGGAGGAAAGGGATGGGGACGGGGACGGGTCGGAAGCAAAGGGGATCGAGGAAACTGAGTGGCGGGATGTTCCGGTCGAGACTGTGGAGTGTGAGGTTCCGATCACGGTGTGGCCTGGGAACACTGCGTTCAAAGCGATGGACGTGGTGTTCGATGTGTGATGGGAGGAGTCGGGATGTTGTAGCCACACAAGACCCGCGGATTGACTGACCTAGCCCTCAGGGAAAAGGCTCATGTGACGATGTGTGGCAGCTGATGGCTGTACCGGGTCTCGGTACTACACTACAATTACGTTCCTTTTTGTTTTCTTTTTCTCTCTTTTTTTTTCTTCTTCTTCTTCCTTCTTGTAGTGATGCAGTCATTAAACCCAGATTCTGACAGAAGGAATCGATTTCTCGTACACTCAAAGCAAGACTCGACCTCTCACCGTGCAACAAGTCAACCACCGCACTCCGCCGATTCTCAGAACTTTTCAAACTCGCCTTCACAGCAGCATACCATCACTGCCAGCGCTGCTACTACTACTCACTGGACTTCCAGAATGCACCCATTCAATACCACAACCCGCGCTGGTGGACTACCATCTTCCGTTCCCACACGAAGTTCCTCCTTCTCCAACCCTCAGTCTCAGTTTGCCTCCGCCATGCGCGAATCCCGATTCGATTCCACCTTCGAGGACGACGAGTCCGAAGCCCTCTCCGATACCTACGATGAGCGATTCACTCCTTCCTTTCCTTCCCGCGGACGCACCTACACTGCCGATCTCACTCGCAGCAGGTCTCAATCGCTCGCTGCAACCTCCCGTCCTGGTCCCATAAGCAGCCCATTCCAGAACCACCTCTGGTCGGATGCATCTTCCTACCAGACCAACCCTCTCAACATCGCTGGCCCGCGCTACGGAGATATTAAACCCCCTGGCAGCAGCCGGTATGGATCACTTGGAACTATGGGTCGATCACCCTTGAGTAATAACTTTGATTCGCACATTGGCGCTGCCAATGGTTATTCCAACAGGCATACCATCGATCCCTCAAACATGAGCCCCTTTGTCCGCGATGTCGGTCAGATTCTCCTGGACGACGGGTCAGCTTTGCGCGAACTCTGGGCGGGCATGAACCCTCCCAAGGACGAGCACGGCGGCGGCGGCAGTGGCACAACCAGTCGTCGACATAGTGTCAGCGTCGTCCAGCCACGCAGACCTGCCGTCGTCGGTGGCTTCGGGAACGATCCCCAGGACGAGTCCTCTCGTCCAAACGTCTTCTTTGGCGGTCGCGGTGGTCTCATGATTTCCGACGACGACCTCGCCGCAGACCTTGGCTCTCTCTCCGTCAAGGACGGTCCCGGGCCGTCCTCGTCTACCACCCTTCCCCCGAGCCAACCCTCGTCCTTGCCCATCTATGCACCCATGTCCCGCAGCCCTCCTTCCTCCGATCGTGTTTCCCCGTACAAGTCTATAAACCTTAATATTCCCTCCGGCACCTCCTTTGCCTCGAGTCGCCAACACTTTGGCTCACCCAGCGACAGCGGCCTGTCCGCCGGAGGCAGTTCTCCCCGCGGCCGCTTTGAGCAACAGCTTATCGACGCCAAGGCCCAGTACCTCGGGGAGAGCGGTAACGGCACCGCCCCACAGCAGCAACAGCAACAGATCCTTACAGCCCGCTTCATTCCTGGCCAAGGCATCCAGTACCTCCCTTCCCACGGCAATGGCGGGTCCGCCTTTGGCCGTTCCGGTGGGGGCTCGACCGCACTACCCTCGCCGCTCTCGCCCACCGGTTCGCGTTCGATTCAGCCCCAACAAGGCCCATTCTTCCCACAGCAGATCCAGCGACGCACGTCGGATGCTGCGACACAGCAACCCACCACCAGCCTCAACGAACTTGGCAAGGGCGTACCGCTCTCGTCCGTCCCTGCATCGTGGCCGCTATACATCGTCGAGTTCAAGGCGGGACGGACGGACCTGTTTTACCTCACGGATCTCAGTTTGGACATTCGCGTGGGTGACTTGGTCATCGTGGAAGCCGATCGGGGCAAGGATTTGGGCAAGGTCGTCAACGACACGATCACGCTCGAGGAGGTCGAGGCATTCCAGCGGGAGCAGAAGGAGAGGGTGGGATACGGCGATGGGGGGCCGCTCAGTCCGGGCGGTCAGCAGAGTGCGGTGGTGTCCAAGAAGGAGATTAACCCCAAGATGATTTATGGGAAAGCCCAACCGCAGGATACACAGTGAGCGTTTCGCGTTTCGTCGTCGCTTCGCGTGGGTTTTGCTGAATCTCTTCCTTGCGTGTTTTGCAGGCATCTCGTTACTAAGATACAGGACGAAATGAAGGCGCTTCAGTTGTGTCAGAGCAAGGTACGCCAAAAGAAGTTACCGATGGAAGTCATAGATGCGGAATATCAATGGTACGCTTTGCTTCATTTCACGCGTGCATCGTCCCTCACGACGTGCTGCAGGGACCGACGAAAACTGACCTTCTACTTTGTTGCGGAAAAACGCATCGATTTCCGAGAGCTCGTGCGAGAATTATTCCGGTGCGTGTCAAGATTGTGGTCTCGAGACCCGCGGGTGCTCAAGTGTTTCCAGTCTGTACAAAACCCGAATTTGGATGGCCTCCCTTCAGGGACCCGGTGGATACGAACAGTAGCCGCTCCTCCTTTCTGCCCTCGCGCTAACACGCACGCAACGGTAAAATCTGTTAAACGAAGAAAAATTTGTCTGTACAACTGACCCGTGTTATACGATACATCTTGACGCTTCGACTTCGAGTCTTGTTTTCACAATTGTTTCCATTTAGATATGCATTTGTTTCGTCTTTTCTCTTGGCGCTTCCATTGGATGCTATCTAGTTTCGCCTAGAACCCATCTCTCCCTCTCTGACCGTGTAATTGTACCCACTCCTGACTCCCCATTTCACGACCCCATTCCCAAATATCTATTGTGGCCCTGCCATTGTTCGTCTTTTTAGTGGCCCTTTTTACCTCAGTCCCTGTCTCCATTACGACGGGAATTGGAATCTAACTGGTTTACAACGCCTGTATCATTACTGTACCACTATGTATATACATACTTGATCCATCCGAGATGTAACGGACACTTCGCGCTTCATTCATCTATCATATACCTCTAGGTCTCAGGTAATCGAGCACCTGAGACGGTGGTTCTTCCTCCGGCTCGTCTTCTGGCTCGGAGGGGTCTGACAATGATACTTTGCGTTCGGCGGTGACTGTGGTGGTTTGACGCGTGAACGGGACGGGGATGAGAAGAGGACGGAAGACGGAAGACATAGGACATAGGATATGGGGCAAAATAAAAAGAGATAGAATAGCTCACCCCAAGGACGACGATCCATAGGACACTGTTGTTTCGACGCGGCGGTGCCGAGCCATTTGAGGAGACAGTGCATGTGAAAGATATGACTGCATTCGCCCCATACTGTTTTTTTTAAAATGTCAACGGACGGGGGATCCGAGCAGTGGGGAAGTTCTTAGAAGCACTCACTCAACGGACAATCATCGCCTGGCATCTTGCACGACGGACAGCATCCCTCGTAGGGCACACGACAGATCCCACAGACGTCGCCTTCGTCGTCGTCTTGATCGTTGTTTATGCCGGTGTTCCAGCGCCATTGGGCGACGGCGCTCCAGTGCTTGACGTTTACTTTCATGATCGCGGACGGGCGGGGGACATGAACGATCGCGTCAGGATGAATTAACGCGTAGCTTTGTCACGTGATGCACTGATCAAGCGCAATGTTGATGTTGACGATACTTACTACTGGTAGCGGTTTCTATCATGGCGAGTGAAAAACGCTTTACATGCATCACCAGCATCAAAGGATCCGTGAACAAGGTAACGCTGTTCTACCTCACTACGTACGTGTCCTCAATATTCAATCTTCATTGGAACGTGCCACTTGCATACACCGTGTCGACCGATTACGAAGGCTCAAACGCCCGTTCGAAACGGTGCATAGATAGCACGGTCCGACCACATCCATGTTATTACTCGGACGGCTCCCGCTCCGGTGTCAACGGGTCATGAAGTTTGGAAGAAGGAACTTATATGTGTACTCGGGCCCAACGGTTGGGGTGACGACAAAACGAACTAATCCCCGTTTCTCCCCATATTCCGAAACATGGTGCGTCTTCCAGGACGGGGGTAAGAGGTTGGCGCAAGTCTTTTAACTCGGAGATACACGGACTTTCACCGATCAGATAGGCACTCGCTTCCGAGCAATAGGTGCCTAGTCAATCTTGGCCTCGTTGACGGGCGGCTGTTGCAGAAAGTGGGGACTGTCGCCCGTGCACATGCAAGTAAGAAACCATGTGGCGTTGGAGCAAACCTAGGTTACACGTGGCGGTCAGATCGGTAGGAGCAATCACTTGCCCCAGTTGAATTCCTCGCCTAACGTTCGTTAGGCAGTGTATACGTCGACGAGTTCAACTTTCCCCATAAATAAAGCGCACGTTCGCTCCTTTAGGCATTGGTTACCGTCGGCTACCAGCCATTGACAATCGTAGCTCCCACTGATACTGTCAGAGGTTTATTCTGTCATTACACGCCCCTGGTGCAATACGCTTCCTATCCCGAAGGACAAAAGACATACAGTACCCGCGACTGATCAAACAAACACCGTCTGGCGTGGTCACTACCAGACTGATCGACTAGTCTGGGCTAAGATATTCCCGATACTCAAATACGGCTCTCTTCCACCAATTCACTGCTTTCGGTGACCACAAGACCCCGCGGACCGTTAAGTAAAACGAAGTCCGTCGGTGCGGTCCGCCGAAACTGACAATCTGTGGCCTCATCTTTTCAAGTTACTCAAAGACGAAGCACCTTAACTCCTTTCCTTCAGCGAAGGCCTATCGGATGGGCACCTCCTGATGTGACAGTCCGACCATCGTGAGAAGCTGCATTCGTGTCTCCAGGCCAATATTGGCGGAACTATAACTGCTTGCTGTCTAGTAACCCTTCAGGACTGATGGAGTGTTGACCTTTGACTTATAGGCCATCCTCGGAACGGCCGGGAATTCAAGGACGCACGTTACATGTATCCAAGGCAACTTCAGTACGTATGTCCGAACTTGGAATATCCTTCAACTAAGCCAAAGTAGGATTCATTGCATACTTATTGTCACAATCTATGTTTGATTAATGGGTGAGTGCAAGAGTATGAGTGGACATAGAATAATCCCATCTTCAGGCCGGAGTTGCAAGATATCGTTAGGTGAGTTTGAAAGAATTGTACAGGCAGGTCGTTATGGCACGATGGAACCCATCCGTGTGATCATATGAGCAAGACAGTAACTCGACTTGTGCACCGATGCGGGTGATTCCGGCACATTAGTGACAGACAAACGCTTTACCTCAATATTTTCAACTCGTGATCGCAAGGACCACGTCGCAATCTAGTTCAGCCACTTTGTCGAGTTCGGTTAACCGACGAACGTCCGCTTAGCCCTTGGACGACAAGCTGCGCAGCTGAGATGGCCGAGGAAGGTGCGGGCGTTATCGCGAATGACTTTTCCCTATCGGTCCCCGTTTCTCGGGATGCTGAGAAGATTCCCGCCAGGCCTGGAAAGTGAGTGCTGGTCTCGCCAATTCTCTTTCCAGCAGGTTGCCTATCATTGCAACGAGGCCTTGTCCCGACCACGGATACGCGTGATCCGCTATCACCACGATCGATCAAATGTAACAGATTCGGACAGACAGTGCAAAAAAAGAAATTACAGTAACGTTATATGATCAGTCTATCATTTCGAATCTCTGAGATGATTGATTGTATTAAAAGGACGGACTAGGGAATATTGCCTACCAACTATACATTACTTGCCATATATCGAGCACCTTGCAACCTCATTTATACAGCCGGCTTGTCATTTTCAAGTATCAAGTATCTTATTTCGAGTACTTGTTGAGCACCTACTATATACTATACATTAATCTACTTACTACTAATAGTAACCGGACGTTTTACTCTTAATTCGCGAGTTATAGTAACACTATTTCAGGCTGAGTGACGGGCTCTTCGAAATCTCTCAGCGGTAGTAGACTGCACTGTGCAGTGAGACAACTTTTTGCAAGGCTATGCAGAACTTGAAACATTTGAACAGGGAAAGAAAAGGTCCGCCAGAGTAACTTGGCATGAGCAAGCGTGTGAGCGCCACAGTTCTCAGGCTGGCAGCCAAGTGTCACTTCTAGTTCATGACTTATGCATCCGCCTGGCACTAGGTGGCACGCACTCCAAACACTTGGTATGTATAATGTCTAGATCATCTCCAATCATGTCAGGTTAATCATTATCCTGATATCGGATCGAGTGCTTCATCCAGCATGCATCATGGATATAATATTCCCGCGGTCCAGGCAATGGAATTTGCCAGTGCCAACGACGACTCCTTATAGCGATACTGTGACCGTCGTTTCACAGCTGCCAGTTTATATTGTACGTCCTGGGATATGCACCTAGTGGATGCCATGCGGTGGCAGACATGCAAGAGAATCAATTTGTCCTCTTCGCACAAGTGCCACGCTGATCGCCGTGATGCCTTTCTTTTTCTTGACCTGGCCAGCATTGAATCAGGGTTTCCTCGTTTCTCACAAATGACAGCACTGATCTCTTTAACTATCTTCAAACTGTCTTCTTTGCATCTGTCACACAGGGGGGAACACCGCGCAACAAAGACACGCGTCCTTGGCAAGGAAAAAGAAGGATCACTTGAGGACCCAATGCTCTCACTCCCGCTTCGTCCCAGTGAGGCGACTTTCGGTGATATCCCCAGCGTGTCCATGTCTCTATCGCCACGATCAAGGGGGGCTTGTCAGTAACGCACGCACATCCTTTCCCACAAACTCTTCCCTGCATCGTGCTGCAAAGAGCCTGCGAACAAACCATTGCAAGAAAAAGTCCACATGGGTCCTCCAGCTCCCAGGCGAACCAGTTTGCGGGTGGTTCGTCCCTCGGCATTCATTCGTCTATCGAGATCAATCGACGCGGCACCCGGCCGGGGACGTACTCACGAACGGCTAATCAGCGTAACCACCGGCCCATAATCGTCACCAAAAAATTACTAGAATATCGTTTGAGAGCAGCCTACGGTCGCCGGTGGCGCGCGTTTCTGGAGTTAGCAAAACGTTTCAACCTCGGATCGCCGCTGAGCGTTCTCGAGGAATTCGCCACTTTCGCAGTGACTTGGACGTGTAAAGAAAACACGCCCTCGAGCGTCAGGCTTTCAAGACAGAGTCGCGGAGTTCCTCCGCACGCGTATCCAAGTGCGCGCGAGGTGAAACACTCAACCAACGTGGATGTATGTCGGGCGGCGCACTTCGGCAAACCTACACACGAACCTGAGTGGTGTATGATGCAACCCTGAGTCAGTGAGTAGGTCCAGCCAGGCTCGGGAATCTAGCTACTTCATTATGGCAATCACCGGTGCACCATTGATTGACCTAAGACTTTTAAGCCTCATAGACTCTACAATGTGGAGTGATTGAGGTGGCCTACGGTACAGCTTTATCACTAGCAGTATGCAAAAGTTTGCAAAATGAATCAATGACATAGTTGCAGAGTTCGCAAATGCTCCTCAGCAACAAACGCAGGGCACCATGTCCAAGGGCCAAAGAATCATAAATAACGAAGTTTTGGAACTTTGTACAGGACCACAGTGATTGGGTAGGTCAAGCGAAAGGAGTATTTAGCATGTAATGTCATATAATGCAATGGTATCCAGGGTGCTGGGCAAGGTAACGATACAGTATTTGAAGTCATAAGAGGCATAACGATCGTGTCAATATTTTTTTAAAGCAAGTCCAGCTTGACCAGCAGCTGATCATAGTGTAAGTATTAAGAAAAATAGTGAGAACGCGAAGCAACGTCATTCAGAGAGGGGATTATCGATCACCGAATCCGCAAATTCCTCAATTCCTTTTGTACATCCCTGATGTTTGAGCGATTCCACTCGCCTACCCAGTCTGGCTTTGATTGTTGAGTTGGCTTGTTATCGCTGACGCGCGCATCTTCGGCATGAATGCCTAGAACAGACCGAGAACGTCTTTTGTGAGACATGGGAGCGCGTTTTGGAGTTGTGCTGGAGGGAAAGACTAGCTCCGCAGGAACATGTTCTCCAAGATGACGGGCAAGTTTAGCCATTCGCTTCCGACGGATCTCGGCGTCATTGGGTACGATAGGAGTGATAGGACTGGGGGGACGGGGGGAGGAAGTCGGGGAGAGCGATAGCGAAATGTAATCGTCCTTGGGTGGGAAAGGAACCGGGTTAATTCGCAGACAGAGCGGGGGAGCTTTACCGTCCGTGCGGCATCTGCGAGTGGTAGATAGGCCGGGAGGGCTCAACGGAAGCGACTCGGAGCTCTGCATAGGAGATGCGAGACTCTGAGGATGGAAGATGGACGATGCAGACGGAGAGTGATGATGGGATGACGCAGTAGAAGTGGATGTTATGGATAATGAGCTGGTTTGATGATGTGTGAAAATAGAACCTTGGCGCTTCAACGCTCGGGATGTGGTCTTTTCATTGCCAATAGGGAGCATGAACGATTTGTCGTTCTCTACAAGATACGGCGTGCTTCCCAGTATTGAGCCAACCTTCCTGGAAGAGCGCACGAGCCGGATACGCTGCTCGGAGCTGAGGATATTAGTGGTGGGAGGGAGGGGCGAGTAGATGGGAAATGGCGAAGACGACATCTCGAACACCTTATGGATACAATGCGCAGAGGAATGACAAGAGAACAAGAATAAGAACGGGAGCGAAAGAAGAATGGGCAACCAGACGACCGGCCGTCTAGATTCAAAACAAGTGAGACACCTTATAGAACACGAACAATACCTCAAACACTTGTACTCGAAACAGAAATGTTAGGTAATCATGCCAACCAACTCCCACCAAATTTGAATTATGTATCCATGATAAAAAGACTCATCTGAGCCATCGAGAGAGCCATGCCAGTCGACGAGCTACGCTACATCGATATCAGAGGACGAGCACTCCCAAGATAGTCGCACCCACCGCCCCGTCTCTTTTTTGTTGCACCTAGCTGTCGTCAGCTGCGCTCGCCAAACTTATAAATCTATTTTGCCGTCACGGGCGCAAACCGTTAACTCTCTACACACAGATGCGGTCCGAGCTGTTGCGGTGTGATCCGAGAAACTGTCATAGCGCCGGTACCTGTATCTGATCTTCGATTCCTCGGTCGATATGATCTCTTGGTCCGTTGCACAGCCTAGCACGAATCACTGTGTGAGTCCGAGTCGGTCCGAAACACCAAGTTGAGTTATGAATCTAGAGGCACCCACGGCGACCACCGACAACTCGCTGATAGACCTTCTGGACTCTGGAATGAGGCGCTGTCAAGAGCTACGGTTCCCAAAAGGATTTCTCTGGCACCTACGATCCTCCGCCAAATGCAATTGCAAGATCCCATCGACATCAAGGACAAAATTAAACTTTGAAGAGTACCCTATGTAGTACAGTCGAACCCATCAGCCAAACATCTCAAAACCCATACCCGTTCGGCGAGCAGTAAGCCACCGAATCATCAACTTAGCAGCTAAGAAGTCATACTACAAACTGTCCACCAAGTGTTCAGAGAAAATTCTAGTATTTCAGGTGACAGGTGCTCCAACTTGAAATGGGTATGGGTTTTGAGGGGTTTGATCGTATGGGTTACATGGTTCGACTGTACATACTTGTCGCTACTATTGTCTAACCTCACTGCCACATGCCATCCACGCTTGTTTTCTGCGCATCGAGCAGCTGTCCACTGTACACTCGGTCCATTCGCAATGACTACCAGCTTGTGGAATGTGGCCATGAGTACAGTCGTGGTGCGCCTCTTGGAACGTGTTGTTGTCTGACAAGAAGGCCCATTCATGGGTCGAATGACACATGACGGCGAGTACGTACAAGCACGGCAGTTAAGTAACACCTGGTCCCCGAACTTCTTGAAGTCAAAGATCTTGTACATTTATGGCCTCATTTCGCTAACCTGAGTAATCATATGAACCAGGACCCGAAAAAAGAGAAGAAAACTAAAATGACGACTCAGCTTGCACTCTCCCACTTCCAAGTCCCCCGCTGAGCTTTATAGAGGCGACTCTTGTCCGCCCGGCAAATCGTCGTCATGTCTGGATATCGCGGTCTCGCGTTGCTGACCGCAGGCGTGTGCTTGCTCTTGGCGTCCTTCGTTTCAGGACTTGGTTCATCTTGCTCTGAGCCGTTAACATCCGGTCTGGCGACGCCAGGAGAGCCATATTGGCTACAAAACATCAAACACCAAGGAACGTCTGCGTTCAATCCCAATAAAGCTTACCAGGTCTTTCGCAACGTACGAGACTATGGGGCCAAGGGTAATGGCGTGACTGATGACACTGCCGCCATCAAGTTCGACGTTTTGTTTCGTCCAAAACTCCCTAGTGTGCTGATTCTATTTGGCAGTGCTGCAATGTCCGAGGGGAATCGCTGTGGTAACGGATGTCAATCGTCGACGTGAGTTGCTGCCTCCGCAGCCCCACTTCACTAATCGATGTTCTCCAAGCCTAACGCCTGCCATCGTGTATTTCCCGCCCGGGTATGGAAGTTTAAATGGTATATAGTATGATCGCTTGCTGAATAGATTGACAGTGAATATCTGGTGTCCTCGCCCATCAACACATACTACTATACCCAAATAATCGGTGACGCTAGAACGCCACCAACTCTGATAGCCTCTGCCAACTTCACAGGATTCGCCGTCATTGGTAAGCGATGCCTTGACGCCTCAACAGTTTCCCACGTTGACATTCCTCTTCAAGATGCCGACCCTTATATCCCCAATGGCGGTGGTGCACAGTGGTTTGTCAATCAAAATAACTTGTGCGTCAAATAACCTGCAGGACGATCGTTAAAATGTCATGAAATGTACTGATTCACTCAGTTATCGGTCTGTCCGCAATTTGGTGATTGATTTGCGCGGAATGAATGCTACTGCACCCGGAATCGGCCTCCACTGGCAAGTGTCACAGGCAACTTCGCTAGTCAATGTTGTTGTTGAAATGTCACGAGAGAATGGCACGCAGCACCAAGGTATAGATTCGTATGCTTCAAGTTGATGCTTCCTTACATTTACTTTTGTAGGGCTCTTTATGGAGAACGGCAGGTGAGTGGGCCCTTGGGGTCCAAAGGATGTTTACTCACTGCACGCATTCAAAGTGGTGGTTTCATGGGTGGTATGTAATTCGTATTGCCATAAATGTATACTCAAAGGTCCTCCAGACATCGTTTTCAACGGAGGTACTGTCCCTTTCAGCATGAATTTCAAATCGATTAATATTGTTAGGCAAGAATGGGATGTATGTTGGGAACCAACAGTTTACCGTGCGGAATCTCACTGTCAAAGATGCGGTCGTTGGTGAGTGTATCAGTTTGTAACCCTTATACTTTCTTAATATTTCTTCAAGGTATTCATGCTGCATGGAATTGGGGTATAAGTTTGGTCTGTGTTTCGTGCGTGGCGTGCTCACAACTTGAGTAGGTTGGACTTACCAGGGTGTATTCATCAAGAATTGCTCGGTATGCATTAGACGCATTTTATCACTCTCGTTCCCTGACATTCCGGCAATCCTTAGGTGGGCTTCAATTTGACAACTGGCGGAACAACCTCTGCGACTCAGGTGAGCGTATACTGTTTCGGTTTTGTACATACTTATTGATGATCATCAAGACAACCGGTTCTGAAGCCATCATCGACGTGACGGTTGAGGATACCCCCGTTTTTGTGCAAACCACGACCGCAAGTAATGGCACGCTTGCAGGTTCCATCGTGCTCAATAATATCTATCTGCGCAATGTTCCAGTTGCAGTCGGGGTCCAAAGTGGACAGGTCGTTCTCCCAGGGTCCACCGATTCGGCGTATATCGAAACCTGGGCTCAAGGTAACATTTACGTTGGGAAAGACGGGTCGCCTTGCTATACTCAAGGAACCATCACCTCACCTCAAAAACCATGGAACATAATCGACCCCCAGGGTAATATATTTGGCAAAGGACATCCTCAATATGTCGACTATTCTCTGGACCAAATTGTTAGCGTGAAGTCACATGGTGCCGTTGGCGATGGTTACACGGACGACACCGCAGCATTACAGAACATCTTTGATGAGGTGTGTTTGAGGCATACCATTGTCGCATCAGACACTGAATAGGTTTCGACAGTTTGCTGGTTGTAAACTCATTTTCTTCGACGCTGGAACATACTATATCACAAATACCCTTTATATTCCTGCCGGTTCGCAAGTTGCGGGAGAGGCATGGTCGGTCATCCTTGGTGGTGGCGCTAGATTCGAGGACCAGTTCAACCCCAGAGTGATGGTACAAGCCGGTGCGCCTTGGTCGAATGGGGTCTTGGAGATATCGGACATTATCTTCTCCACCGTCGGACCTGGTAGGTCGTCGCAAACCACACGTATGGTCTATACTGAGTGTACAAAGCACCTGGTGCCATCCTCGTCGAGTGGAACGTACATGAACCTTGGGACCAACAAGGTGGTGCGGGTATGTGGGACACGCATTTCCGGTATGTTCGAGTACCTAATTTTTGAAATCAACTGATCCTGATGCAAACGTAGTCTCGGTGGAAGTATGTATCCAGAGATGATCAGCATGCGGAACCTGACGTTTTCTTCGTCGTAGCTGCTGGCACGAATCTACAATTCGCGGAATGCCCAACAGGCAACTTCAGCGCTGACTGCCAGGCTGCCTTCATGGCCTTGCACTTGACACAAGGATCTAGTGCATACCTCGAGGTGAGTAGTTAGTACCCAACTCAAAACTCTTTGTTAAGTTGGTGTATAGGGAACTTGGGTTTGGAATGCCGACCATGATCTCGATGATCCACAAGGACGTCAAGCGAGCATATTCTCTGGCCGCGGGATTCTGTCAGAATCCTATGGACCTGTGTGGATGATTGGTACTGGTAAGTCATAAAACCTTGTCGAAGTATCCCCATTACTGACTTTGTACCAGCATGTAAGTGTGTCGGGTTCCGGACCTTGCCAAGGTCTCATTTTCTCCAATACAGCTGAGCACTGCGCTCTTTATCAATATAATCTGCACGCCGCAGAAAACCACTGGATTGGTTTCGCGCAGACCGAGACTGTGAGATACCATCGACCGTGATATCCTTGTGTTGTTCCCGAGCTGAAACAGAACTAGCCCTACTATCAACCAATCCCACCGGCCCCCCAACCTTACTACAGTAACTCACACTACCATGACCCCCTGTTTAATCATTCGAGCCCTATGGCATGGGCTATGTATGTGCACAAGTCCTGGGATATAACGCTCTTTGGTGCGGTTTCACATTCGTCCAGGCTAGGCTCGTCTTACCATTCTTGCTAGGCTCTGGGTTCTACAGCTTCTTCCAGGTACAACGTGAGGTACTGCTCCCCCGGATGTGCGCTCATGGTTTTATTCTAGAATTACACTCAAGATTGCATTGCCAACCATACCTGTCAGAACGGGATCCTCAACATTGATGACGAATCGACGATTACGCTCTACAGCATCTCGACCGTTGGTACGACCTACCAGCTCACCATCAAAGAACAAGACATCATCAATGAGAAATACAACCCAGATGGATTCCAGGAGACTTTCACAGCGTGGTCGCGTTGGTGATTTATTTCATTTGTTTTGTTTCAAACTTTGGTTGCCATGCCGAGGTATCCATTCCCGGATCGGACATTGACACGGACGATACTCGTTTCTTGTGATGTAGCGACGCGCAGTCCACGCACTATGAATTATAGGAATATATACCCCTTGTGTTGCACGCTTATCCACAAAGGCTCAGATATGATTGATCACCGTTGTGACTGAGAAAGCCCTCGTGTGTTGCTTACCTGTGCTCGACCATTGTCTTCATGTGTACATTCGCTAGCGAATGATCTGGGTTGTTCGACTTGTCCAAAGAAGAAAAAAAGGGAAGACGCACCTCTGCCGCATTTGCAGCGCAATGCTGCAGGACTTGTCGCATATGGATCGCATTACCCAGCTCCAGGATGAGATACAACGCGTGAGTACGGCGAACCCGTGCTCTGATCACGAAATAACGAAATACCTCTCTTATTTTCTTGCCACCACTCGTTTTCCGATCAACGCTCCGGTTGACATCGACGACGGGTTGCACGATGATATGGCACAACGCTGCTCCTGTCGGGCGTCGCGCGCACAGCTCCTGATGATCATGTCGAGTAGCATTGGCTACCTGTCCTCTCGCTCTACCTTTCTTCAAGTCAGCCCCGAAATACCGATCACCAAATCGCGTAATCCAGACAAGTTTGACTCGCCAGAGGTCTTCGACGGTGAGCCCGTTTGTTCACGGTTTCGCAATCACCCAAATGCCTTTCTTTCTTTTTCTCTTGTTCCCTTGATCTTGGTTTGGTTTTCGTTCCGTTCGTCGCTGTTGCTCACTCGGTAACTCGGTAATCCGGCGCGCGACCCTCAGCGAACAAGCGAGAGCTCATCGACGACTTGGTCGTCAAAGCGAAACAGATCGAAGTGCTCATCCAGTCTCTCCCCGTCCCGGAACCCGAGGAAATACAGGCGAGTCTCTCGTTGTCCAAGGAGTTTTTTTCTTCCCTTTTCCTGATTCCTGCTGCTGACACGATTACAAAACACCTTGCTTGTTCCATGCGTTCCGGTGGATCCGTACCGTCCCACTACCCTCTGGGTCATTTCGTTTTTTTTATTTTTATTCTCGTTATTATTCGCAGGCACGTCGGCTCGAAGTATTGGAAACTGCTATGACCGAGGCCAACGAGGAGTATATCCAAGCAGTCGATCGCGCGAGTTCGTACTCGACATTTTTTCTATATATGCGACGCGATCCACTCACGCCCTCTCCTCCCTCCACTTTGGAACCCACCCCTCAGAGCGGCTCCACCGCCAATACTCGGAACTGTTGCGCTCGTTGTTGGATAATGCCGACGTCGAGGTCGACTTATCCTCGAATAGGGGTTCATGAGCGCCGGAACGCGTGTTGGTCACGCTGGCAGATCTAGGGCTCCCGTTCTACCCCTTCCCTTCCTTTGTCTTGTGGGGTTGTCTTACCTCAATGCCGTTGGTCGGTCCGTCTCAGTTCAAGCATCCCTGCTCTCTTCTCTCTTCTCTTTCCGCGGGGGTGTTAGATAGGGACCATAGTTTTGCATCGGTAGTTCTAGACGTCGTAACCAATCCTCGAAATTCGAGAGTTCGTGTTCCTGTCTCCCTCTCTCCGCGGAACGCGCCCATGGCCTCGTTGCAGCATCAAGGTACACACGTAATAAAGCCAGAGGATGTCGTTCCCCTCTATTTCGCGTGATTATACAAACACTTTCAAACTTATGGATGTACCGAACCTCATGCGACGTAAATATACTTGTTCATGTCGTCCTCGTCCCGCCTCAGGTACTCTTGGTCTACCAGCCCGCCAATCCGCTGCTTGATCACGTTTACATCGGGCACAAAGTGGCTCTTGACCGCTTCGATCGTCTGCGCCTTCAGTGCCTCGTAGGTCAACTCCTTCTTGGCCTTCATGATCCGGACAATCGCCGCGTCGAGGTAGTGCTTGCGGTCCGAGTCGATGTGCGACTGCGTGCGCTTCGACTCCTCGGGCTGTTAAAAACGGGAATAGTAAACCTGCTGTGCGACATGGTGTTGAAAATTTCAACGGCTCGGCCAGACGTACCGTATCCTTCGCCTGGATAGAATTGATGTGAACCTTTGCCCTCGGATCCGTGAACTCGGCGTTGAAATAAAACACGTCATCATCGTTGACGTCTCTCCCCGCGGGCCGTTTCTTGAGCACTTTTTTGTTGGCACACGCCAAGCTTTGGAGGGTCCGCTTCAGTTCGGGCTCGTCTGGTTCGCGTCGGCCGAACGTATCAGTACCTGCTTCAGCTGGAACGTCAGATTGCCTCACCCATTCTGGTGGCTTCGAGGATAGCCTTGTACCCGATCTCCGTCTCGTCGTTGAAGAGGAGTAACACCACAGCCTGGTACAGACTGACGGTCAAATCTTTATTTCCACCGTTAAACCTCCCTCTGATCGTCGCTGTGCCGAGGGAGTGGTCCCACTCGAGCTTGTGCCCTTGGTGTTTGGCTTTGTAGAAGTTAGTGTATGATAACAGATCGGTTTGCATCTACAAAGACGTGATGCATTGTCGGCACACAGCAACATTGTCGGAAACATCAGACAAACTTACAGAGGGAAGCAGGTCGACGTCTTTCTTCCGCACCGCGAAAGGCCATACGCTCCGTTGGAGAACCATCACAGAGAGCTTACGAGCGCTGCTCGTTTCCGATATCCGATTGTGGAATTCTCTCAAAATTTCCCTCGAGAGAGCGAGATCATTAAACATGTGTTCTCCTTGCCCGAACTCGGGATCGTATTCTGAAAAAAAAGGTCATTACCTCTTTCCACTCAGACAAGGCAATACAGAGTAATCACTCACTCTCCTTCAATATTCTCAGCACTCCCTTCTCAAAGTCGTCCGATGCACTCTTTTCGAGCAACAGTCTCCTCGCCAAGTTCCTCATATAAAAGGTTCTGAAGACGTCTTTATCATCGGTGAATCTGTATAACGCCAGCACCTTCTCCAGCAAGGATTCCCATTCAGCATCAGACGTGTCTCGTTGTCCCCGACGCATGAGCTTATCGAGGTGGCGAGCCAGGAGTTCGGCTGGCTTGTTTCGACGAGTCTTGAACCCGAACGTAAAGGCATCGTTGAGCGCGTACGAAAAGGACGAATTAGGCGCCGCAGCGGAGACAAAGGAGTTTTGAAGTGCGTGGTCTGCAAAGATTTTGAAGGCCAGGATGCGTTCGACCATGTCATCTTCCTGCTCCGCATCTTTGACAATGTTCCCGACGCTCGTCTAGACGTTCCGTCAGGACTCGGGGAGGGGATGAAACATGATCGGGCGTCACATTACCTGTATGTAGGTTTTGAACTCTCTACAGAGTATACTCAGGCTATTGAGAGCCTCGAACTCTGCATACATCGAACGAAGTTGTTCCATGCCCTGTGCATTCATGAGCGGGCCGATGGCTGTATCGTAGGTCAGACAGCGACGATGTCGCAACGAAAGCATACGCACCCCCTTTGGCAACCCAGTCCAACCTCGTCTCCAACAGACCCCTCCTGCAGGCTTGGACAGTCTCCTTGACGGTTGCCCCAATACCGCCGCAGACAGCTTCGGCTCTTTCTCGTTCCTCGCTAGTGCGTTCGGTGACATGGACCAGAAATTGCTCCGGGTTAAAGTTCGTTTTCTCAATCCTGTCCCGTGCCTCGCCGGTGTAAAACGATAGCGTGCATTCCAACATGTAGCGTTCAAAGACAATAGCATACATATCGTGGAGGAGGAGGTGCGAGACCAAGTCCTGAATCACCTTACGGTTGGGGTGAGGAGACCTACAGCGGATGAGCAGGCATGAGTCAAGAGGAGGGTCGGGAAGCGAACCTGTGTTCTCTCTCCCAATCCAACCAGGTCAAAACGCTTCCACGAATACAGTCCACTATCGGCGAGTCGTTCAATATGCGCCGCTTGAAAGTAGAAAAGGCAAGGTCGCTTGGGTCGGTACGTCAGAACGCACAACGACATGCGGGGAGGAGCATACGAACCGGATGTTCTGGCGCTTCGGGTCCTTTGGGATGAACGCGCGGTCAAGATAGGACAAGAGTGACTGCAAGAGCGCCTGAAACGAATAAATATGTACCCCAAAGGGTAATCCGAACGTGTCAACAGGGACGTACCACCTTGTTCTCGAACCACTCGCAGACCTGGACGAAATGCTCCAGCCAATCCATAAGACTGGTGTTCCTCGAATCCTCGAGCTCGCGGCGCATGCGAGAGTTGCACTGGTCGACCTCCATGACGAGCATCTGGTAGAGCTTCTCGCCCTGGCCTGGGATGCGGACCTGCGTGCAACAGGCGGTGTAGATATCCTCGAACGTCCCCGGCAGCATGTCGGTTTGATCACCCCGGGTTAGCATGTATCGCGTGCAGCATCTGAGGAGCGCGGAATGGTCTGGAGGGACCCTACTTGGAGCTTTTGCTGGAAAGATGGATGGATGAGCGTGTCGAACCAGATATCTTCGTCCCCGAAAAAGGACTCACGCGTCAGGATCTGCACCTGTATCCTGATGGGTCCGCTCCTCTCTACTCCTTTTCCTTTGAGATCTCGGGACCTGATTGCAGAGCCAGAGTCAGAGTCATGATCCAAGCGCGGGGTCTTGTGTGGGTGTGATCCCAACCGCTCAGGGTGATCGGTCGTGCGCTCGACGACACTCGAGCAATGGGCAGTGAAGGCCTGCGATGTCTTTGGGAGCGACAAAATCTTGCCTATGATGTCGGTCATATCGCTCAGACGTGGGAGTTTTCTACTACTGTAATTTCTTTCAATCTTGGACTTGGACAAACATGGATGGCTACAGCAATAAATCGGTTGAAAGCAAGAATTACAGTGTGAGGGTGTCGATGCATAAAAGAGCAATGCAAAACCGAATAAGAGAACAAATGTAAGTTGAATCCGAAGTGGTATGAGTGTCCGTACGACATGCCGTGTGGCGAATCCGTTCAACCGGGAACTTCTTCCGGGGGAGACGCACAACCTCGCGCACAACCCCAATTATGGACAAACCTGAGTCGACAATGAGTCACAGTCCTAGTGCTAGGACCCGCATAAAGTTTCTCCAAGGGGTTTGGACTTGAAGGGAAGTAATGGAAGCGAAAAGGGTCGCGTAACGAGTTATTAACCCCGACCATTCCGTATCAGAGCATAACTTGGCGAATCTGTCGAAAGCGTGAGCGACAGCGACAGCGTTCACGTCGGAGAATTCACTCACGTTCTTGCTGACAATGGTACTATTGAAGTAATTTTCCAATAATTTTTTCGAAAAATTGCAAAACGAGTTTGAAATGGGAGATTTGAATATAGGGCGAAGACATTAGCATTGTTATCGGTATGGTATCCGCAATTACGTGTCGGACATGACGTACAAGGAGTCAAAAGATCAGTATGGGGGCAAACCGCACGATAGAGGCGAAAAAACAAGGAAGAATACAAATTCGGGGGGGTATGATCGAGTTTATAATCAATCCATCGAGATCGACTCGGCCATCGAACGAGAAGCGGAACAAGGTGGTGGCGACAACAACAGGGAGGGACAAGACAAAGAAGGAAATGCAGCGACGGCATGAAGTACAGGTTGGAACAGAAACAAACAAACAAATTAGATCAGTGCTGCGACTTCGAGGTTGGATCGAAGAACGATGCTGTGAAGCATGGAATGGGCGCGGAAGAAATGAAAAGATGAGCGCACGGTTTGAACAAAAAAACGGCCAAACTTCAAAGATAGGATAAAGCAAGATTAGGACTCACTCTGCCCAAGGACTGATCAGCGGAATGATCCCCAGAGCATCACAAGGTACACGTACCTTCTACAGCAGCCATTACCACCCTCAACATCGCCGTATCCGTTGCTGTTGTTACACTACCAAAGCGATGACTCAGAACTTGTAAGCAAACATACGTTCTTACTCACTGCACATATATTTCCCGCTCCTTAGAGCGACCTGCCTTCTGTGCTAGTCGCGAAAAGCGTTTTCTAAAGTAATCGCGCCCCGCCTTAGCGTCTCCTCGCTCGCCTTCAAAGTCCTAGGAACGACATGCGTCAACGTAATCCTGGTTGCAACGGCAACATATTGAAATCATACAGGGAAAAAGTTTTTAATATCAGAATGAGCAATCTTCTTTAGGAATAAATCATCCTTGTTGAGGAATAATATCTATCACCGACTTATAAGAGTAAACGCGATGGTAGACACATCGAGTACTCACTATTGATGTCTGCTTAAACCACTGGGAATGGCATATTGAATCCCAGATCGTCATCGCATCTTGCATTTGGTTCTTCGAGGGAGAGTGAGTATCGAAAGGAGACCGAAAACGAGGCACTTACAGCATCCCGATCTTCCACCAGACATTGGTCGTAGCCACTCAGGCTGACCAAGAATAGTATACTAGTTACGTCTTGGAAACAATGTATCCACTTTCTTCGCTCGCTCTTCTGACCACCGACGTCGACCATAAGCATCTCGTGATCCTTGAGCTGGAACGTGGTTTCGGTGATGCCGATTGTCCGTGCTCGGCATTGGACGATGTCTTGTTCGGTCGGCTTGTAGTTGTCTTCAAACAGGCGGTCCAATTGTGGAAAGAAGTAGGCCAAACTTTGGATGACGGTAAACACGAGGATGTAATTGATGAAACTCGAGGCTTACTTTTCCGGCAGAGCAGCTTCGTTCCCTCGTTCATAAGTTCTCTGAACAGCCTTGTCTTCCCAGAGACTTTTCAGAGGTTCGTAGTAGATTCTCGGAAACGACTGATATGGTTGAGGATCGCGCGCGTTGCTGATGATGTCGACAAACGGCAAATTTTCTTCGGCGACTTCGAGACCCATGTCCTCTGTGGCCTCTAAAACGTACGTCATGCCCGTTGTCAGGTTGTTGAAAACAAGCTGGCGATAGTTCTCGATTTCTTCGGAGGAAAATGGGACTCGATGAATGAGACGCATTTGCTGTTTGAGATACCGAATTGAGATGATACGGAGGCGTTCAGGCGAGCAGACGCACCTTGAGAACGGTGGATTTCCCAGAATCACCCGAGCCAAGGAGGAGAACCTGAGGAGAAGAGCGGTCACGGATGGGTGGAACCAGCCCTCTCTAGCACTAACCTTGACCTGACTGGCCATCTTCGCCTTTGCCTAGGGAGGAACGAGCTGGTCAGGAGGATGCACGACAGGTGAGGATAAGGAAGAGGGACCGACCTCCTTCATCATCTTCTCGGCTTCGCGATGCTTGCGTTTATCATCGTCAGATACGTCCACAAAGCCCCTTGATGAAAAGCATATGCCCATGATGATGCGGAATTAGATACAGGAAATGGATGAACAAGGGAGCACTGGGCCCCAGGAGACAGGAGCGAAGATTATGATGACACTGGAGAGAAGGGGAAACGAACGAAAAAAGGTCACTCTACACGAGGCTTGCACACAGAACAAGGCCAAGTGGAAAGGGATGTTGGTTGGAGACGCCGAGGAGGTAGTGCCAAGTGGCCCGAAGTAAACAGCGATCAACAGCGGCGCGATCGTATCCTGCCAGCTCTTTCGTTGCAGAGACGAGTACGAGCGTTCGGGTCAAGCACTTGACACTTGGTTACTGCCAACGACCTTGAACTTTTCCGACAACCCACGTACGGGCACCCGAGCGGTAACAAGGCTGGGAAAATTAAGGAAAAATCGCTGTGTTCCGACTTCACCGATGGGGAATGATCTGAAACAGCGGGGGAACGTCTGATAGGGATTTCTGGGCGAGTCCGGCTCGGCTGTTGAGCGATGATAATGATCGTGATGGATCATATCAGAATCGTTTGAGGTATCTCCCTGACCTGACCTGTACGTTATTCGACTAGGAATACCTAGATACTTACTTATAAAACGTCCTGTCACACGTCGTCAGCTCAACGTTGGCAGCTGCTATATACCATCCAATTTGGCTCTTAGAGTACCTTCTCACATTCTGAACTGCACTCCCTCGCACGCACGCATGTCTTTTTTTCTTGTTGCCAGGACATTTATAATCTCACCTGGGAACTTTACGTACCGTCCAGCCCCTGCTTCGAGCGCTGGTCTGAGGTAACGAAGCCATTTATTTTAATTTCACAAACATCCAACAGCCTAGAATCGCGACTCGCTCTCTTGTTAATGATGGAATCATCCCCAGCACATGGGCATAACCCAGTGCCCCGTAACCACCATCAATGGATCACAAGGTCACCGACCCAATCTTGGTTGGTGACAGTACACTGCGGACACCATCCCTGAGCCCCTGACTTTGGGCCAAGGTCGGAATCGCTGAAACTGCCTCTCAGGTGTGTTATAGGCACATGTTTGCCTGACTAGTTCTCAGAATCACCACTTACGACATGTAGCACGGTACTCGGGGCTATAGATATCAACCCACAATAGCATCAGTCGACGGTTGGTCAGACATGCAATTTTCATCCAGCCAATCCTGTGTCTACGGCCCCCATCAAATCACCTCTTCGCAAGCGTGCACAGAACTGTGCACATTGCATGCGGATTTAGACACCTCTAACGCGGTGTCTTGCCATTGATACCTCCATATATCAATGAAATTAGATCAAGCACTCCAAGTCTATGTGTGGTTGGAACAGGAACTTCGGCAGAACATGACTTGCTTTCGCGCGATAATCTGCTGCCACATTGCTTCTTTACCATGTGCGCCGAGCTCGCACAATGATTCCACTTTTCTCGGCTAAGAATAAAAGGTGTGACTCCCATAGGAAAGCTGGAGTCAGAGTACTAGTAGCCGATCTTCTCATGAGTTGGCAATACATTCAAGAGATCAATTTAATCCAAACTTGTCCTAGCTTGAAATGCCTGTGACTCAAAGAGTAACGATTCCTACGCCAAGGTGCGACGGTGGCGATTAGGGCTCGAACAATACATTCATCCACAATGTTTCCATAGTATGACGTTACCGCTTGAAGACGCTTTCGGTGCCACGGCGGTCGCATTTGAGATTGGAGACACAAACAACGAAAAAGGGTCCACCAACTGCCCCCGTCCCACTGAATAGCTTTTCAGAGTGACACTAAGTAACGTAGCAGTGTTCTTTGCAGGGTCGACTCACCAAAGTTGCGCTAGTCTGCCAACACGGACGTCGGATCCCTTTGTCAAACGCTTGAACGACGTGTCCTTTAGGAACTGACGCGTCCATCTTGCGTCAATCCGAAACAAGTCTGAGCGTCAGAATGTGACATTCCGGGGTTAACGAAACAACACAGCCTGCAATTCCAAATCTTCTTAGAAATTACCTGGATTTGTATGTAGTTCTGGCGTGGTTTCAGCAGGGCTCGCTGAACTCGACTTTTTCGGAAACGCACTCAAGAAATTATAACGACGACTCATCAACGCCCTCGGGTAACTGTGACTCGGTCCATTTGTGAATGATCAAGAAGTTCTGCACAGCCACCACCACCGTTCGACAACAAATTTTTGTGGAGTATACCGAACGATGGGGAAACAGTCTCGCAAGCGGCAAAAGACCTCCAAGAAAGTTGCCATCCAACCACTCGGCAGCCGCTCGTTTGTCGATGACACGAACAAGGACGATGAAGAACGACGCCTAGAAAGCGTGCTGTTCGGCGTACCCTACGTGACCTCTGGAGAAAGCAAGGGAAAACGTCGTGATGACGCTGCTGCTGCAGTCGTCATTTCCGACGACGAAGATCGTGCCGCAGGAGAAAATTTGAAAGAGCTGGAGAACATGCTTGATTCAGATGTACGTCGGCCTCTTTTCGATAGGACTGATTCACGTTTGCTGAGATGTGCGTGGACTCAAGCTGTTTTTCATTGATATTAATGCCGGTTCCTCGTCTATCAGGACGCCTGCTGTAGACGAGGAGCCCGGTGCATCTAATGACAGTGACGGTGATGCCGAGGGGGCAGTGGAGGAAGAATCACTTCACGAGCAGGAGACCCTAGATGATTCTGCCACCACAGAACGCAGTCAGGGAATGTCTCTTCGAAATCCCCTCCGACCAGAAATTCGCAAGGCACCCGCTTGGGTAGACTCAGACGATGCCAACATACAGGTATCACTCGCATCACACACTCGCTTGCGGAAGCTTCGTGATGCTCCTGCGGAAGATACGGTCGGTGGACGCGAATACGAACGCAGGCTACGGAGACAATACGAACAAATCAACCCCACCCCAGAGTGGGCATCGAAAGCCCGCAAAAAACTGCACCCCAAGCGTCGGCATTCCACTTCAGGGTCAGAGTTAGGGGACGAGGTGGAGGATGTCGTCCCAGATCTGCTCACTTCGACGGGAGGCATATCGGGCGGGAAGAAGTCGAAAACGTTGACGGCAGGAATTATATCCGTCGACCGTCTACGCGACGCTAACCAGGCCGCACCCGCTGAGGGGGAAATAAAATCTCTTCAGTTCCATCCCTCTCCACAGGTCCCCGTTCTGCTCACCGCCAGCACGGATAGACGTCTGCGCCTCTTCCATGTACGTCTCGTTCCCTGTACTTGTGACCTCCATTTTTCACCGGGCATCCCCCGCGTTAGATTGATGGCTTGACCAACCCGCATGCACGGACGCTCCACATCCCTTCACTCCCACTGACGAACGCCATGTTCCACCCCAGCGGCTCCTCCATCCTGCTCACCGGTCCCCGTCCCTTTTACTATACCTACGACCTTCAATCTGGCACCTCCCATCGATCGCCGCGCGGCCTGTGGGGAACCACGTTCGGCGCCAACCAAGATGGGGCCATGGACATCTGCGCATTTAGCCCCGATGGGGACGTCCTCGCCGTCGCAGGCCGTCGTGGACACATCCACCTCGTCGATTGGCGGTCCGGCGCGGCGCAGGTCGTCGCCGGACTCAAGGCCAACTCCGCGATCCGTTCCTTGTGGTGGTCGCGCGGATCGCAGGGACGATCGACCGAGCTCCTCAGCCTCACCGAGGACTCGCAGGTCTACGTCTGGGACGTCGGTCAGCGGCGGTGCGTCAAGCGGTGGCAGGACGAGGGCGGTTTCGGGAGCCGCATCATGGGCGGCGATCAGCTTGGGCGGTACCTCGCTATAGGGTAAGCCCCCCAGTATCCGCGCTCGTCACGAGACGGTAATTCTCTCTCTTTTCGTTTAGATCCAACATGGGCCTCGTCAATGTATATAGTGCGGACAGCGCCCTATCGCTCGAGGCTTCCAAGCCAAAACCCCTGAAGACATTGGGTAATCTGACGACCAACATTTCGTGCCTGAGCTACAATCATGACTCACAATTGCTTGCCATGGCGAGCACCGTCAAAAAGGATCAAATGCGTTTGGTGCGTCGCTTTACCCCCCCCCCCCCCTTTTTTTTTTTTTCATTCTTTGCTCATGTCGAAAATTGGTAGTTCCACCTTCCCTCGCTTACCGCTTTCGGGAATTGGCCGACGACGAGTACGCCTCTGGGCCATGTCACCGCGATGGACTTCTCTACTGCGAGCGAATACATCGCTGTAGGAAACAGTCGTGGACGTGTGCTGTTGTACCAGCTCAGAGACTACGCGGGACAGTGATAGCAATGATGACCTTATCAAAGCGATTGCATTGTAACGGCAAAATGGAATTTATGTGTGTATAACAGAACACGAATAACATGCAGTGAGAACAACACACGAAAAAGGAGATAGACAGAGAGAAGACGACAACGGACCACAAGCGGTCGTCAAGCGGGAGAATGGGCACGTCGACCGGTATAGCGTGCCAGTAGATCGGTGTAAGCCTTTGAAATCTAGAGACGGCCAGAGTGGCGTTGTATCGTGAGCGCGATGGATCGCCACCATCGGACATACCTTTTCGGCTCGTTGCCTACCGTCGGGAACAAATCGACAAAGGACGGTGGAACATTCGAACCATCGTTTTGCTTCGTCCGCCAAGGAAGCGCTAGACACGAACAAGGTTTGGTGTAAACCAAAACTAGAGCAGGGGAGTCACGGACTGCAAGCATTCCACGCCCGTATTGTAGGCTGTGCTGAGAAGCCAAAGCCGTTCGTCTATCGGGTAGAGCTTTTTGGGTTCACAAGATAATCAGTACGTGAGCAGGATGTCGAAATCACACAGACACGGACGGGGTTATTGTTTTCCGAAAGGTTCCCGTGTTCTTCCAAGACGGCACTAGCTTGTTCCATATATTGGATAGCCTTTGATCGGTCAGCCACAGTGCCTTGCAAAAGCAGAATGGTGCATATTGATCGTAGCCACCGTGAAAACTTCTCCAGGGATAGGTGGCTATTCTTCAGGCACGCGTGCAGTATACCCTGAGAGTGAATTGAACCTTCACCACCAGATCGTGAGATCGAACGAGGTACATACCTCTAGAGCTTCGTATAACACTGTGGGGGGTCCACTATTAGCATATATGAGAACGTTCTGAATCAGTGAGCCATCCATGCCGTTGACTGGACAAGCCTTGTTCTCCCACTATAACTGGAAATCAATAGACACGAGTTGGCTGGTTGCCAGAGGGCTGACCAAAATGTCGCAGAAGGCTTCAAACGTGTTCAGCGTTTGGCCGTCTGTGCATGACGCCTCCTGAGCTTGAGAGTAGGGCTCCATTCGGGTTTCTGCGGCCATGAAATACCCACCTTGATCGTACTCAAAACATACTCCCAATCTTCTAACCGCGAAGCCGTCTCGACAGCAAAAACTCGCAACACATGCAAAAAGGAGTGGATCAGTGGCTGATTGTCGGCAGGTACCTTCGGAAGCAGATCGGAAAGTCTAGCCCTGCAGCTCTTGATTTCCGTCAAGAGCGTTTCCGCGGCGTTCCCCTAACAGAATGGTCAACCCACGAGAGGACATCACCGAAAGACTTACGGTCGGAGCATCGTCTTGTGACATACGTTGACGTGCGAGGATCACTTGGCCTCCGATGAACGACAATACAAATAAAACTAAATGGGGATTTTATACCTCGGCCCGACGTCGCAGCAAAGGAAGCGTTCGCGACATAGAAATACGCGCTCGGTTCCACCTCCGTGACAACTCTAGATATGTACAGTTCGAGGAGCTGTAGATAGTTCAACGATTGAGATTTCCTAAGATGATCACAAATGGAGAACACTGACCTCCCTTGCGATGTCGAATGCCTCAGACACTTGTTCCCCTTGGTTTTCCCAATTGGAACAGCCGTCGATGGCACAATTGTATGCCGTACGCCAGAGCCACGAAATGTCTCGGATCACCATCGTCGCATTTTCGTCAGTCACAGATTTGACCAGTGACTTGGCTGTGATGATAGATTATAGTTAGGTCAGTTGTATGGCATGCCCACGCACCGACTTTGAAGTAATCGAGCAAGGTTCTCACGAGGGAACGTCTAGCGGGATGAATACCCAAGATAACAAGAAAAACCTGGCAACTTACACGCTTGCACCCGGCTCTCCGAGGAGTTTGAGGGTTAGCCTGATGATACACCTGATCAGAGTCATGGACTCCATTACGGTATCCACGTTCTCGCGGAAATTTAGCGTATCAAGCAGATGTATAAGCACAGATAACAGCAGTCCCTTCAGGTCAGAATCATGCGAGAGTCTACAAGCAAGGAGGAGCATCCGCCGATCAAAATCGGGAGCCGAGACCATTTCCTTGACTGCTCTAATTGCTGACAATATCGGTGTTTGTGAGCCATAACATGTGATGAGGGTGAAGGTCACAAGTTACCATCATCTTCAAGGCCTGAACACCCGTCAACAACCAATTACGCCACACCAACCGACTTGCTGCGCACGTACCTTGCCGGACCGCAATCAAAAACGCCACATAACGGGTAGTCGCGCCATTATGAGGACACCGTCCGATTGTGGCCATCGCTTGATCATACTCCTTTTGTTGAAGTTGACACATCGCAGCTTTCCGGAGACATTTTGA
The DNA here is from genome assembly GCA_038091855.1 of Leccinellum luteum. NCBI lineage: Eukaryota > Fungi > Basidiomycota > Agaricomycetes > Boletales > Boletaceae > Leccinellum > Leccinellum luteum. The sequence continues at coordinate 133,416 of JBBPPG010000005.1, read as the reverse complement.
AAGTGAAGATGCGCCAAGACTAGAGAAGATGGTGTGAGTGCCACACATAAACCAGTCAGCTGCTTCTGGCCAGCGTGAAGCATGGTAATGGCGGTCCCCATATTGCCATATCAACTGAAAAGGAAACCTTAAAACTACGGCATGGCAAGCAAACGTTGGAACATACGGTGACACACACGGCCGCGCCAGGCCTGGAGAGCTCTATATCAGATGCACAAATCTCTAAAGGAGAAAACGGGGCCGGATCTCTGGTCACTAAATTTGCTATGATTGGGATAATCGGGAAATGATAATTGCCTTGGAACGAATCTTCTAGATCTTTCAAGGCCGTGGCGTGCTCGCCGCTTTTCGAACAATGAAACAGCAAGGAAACGAGAAGCTTCTCGATAGAAGGAACGGTCGCAGAGCAAGCTATCGCTTTGCGTAGACAGCTTCTCGTTGCGGCAGTCACGAGATCGCTGTGGGATAAGACATGGACTGACGAACTTCCAAACGAGGCAACCCGGAACTATGACATACTGATGGTGAGAAAGGGTTCGCAGTTCCTGGAGCATGCTTTCAGAAACGAATGTCAGCAAACGAGATGCAACACATGTGTTTAGCCTGACTCAGTTAGCTCTCCCTCAGAAAAGGACATGTTGTCAATAATCGACTCTAGCGCTATGATATCACACAATTAATTTTTTGATACACCAAAGAAGGCCGCATGTAACAGGAAAGATAGGCTTACCGTGAAGAATCATGGTATCCCCAGCCTTCCGCCGCTTCACCACAGCCAACTTCATCCAGCGGAGTTGCTGTTGCTCGGAGCTTGCCTAAGTATAACGTGTGAAAATCATGAATAAGGTGTTGCAGGAAGTTGGTCCCTTACGGTTTCTACGGAAGTATCGATGGTTGCAATAACCTCTTCGAGCGCAGTCTCAGCGCGCACTAGGTTTTCCGGGTCTTGTGATGAAGCCAGGAAGTATCCACGGGCTAGCGATATTGATAATGATAACGTTCCACATTCAGTCATATCCACGTCTTACCCAAGCTCCTGAGAACAGATCGCTGGGCAAATATGCTTCATAGTCCTTAGCCGAAGCATATCCAGAAAGACGGACCTTGAGCTCCAATAATTCGGGTGTGGCCGACCCATTTAACTGTTCGATTACCTGGAATGCCTTTTTCAACCATCGCAGGGCTTCCTGTGCTTTGTTCCCTTCCTCAAGCGGTTTCCCGCTCCGCGTACAAGTGCGTAATATCGCTTTACCGATATCAAGCAACTTTCCTACCAACACTTCTCGCTAGGTGCGACGATGACGTGTGAGCTGCGCTGGGGAAAATATCGCACGCTTACGTCACGGGTGGAGAGCAATGCCAATTGCCTATCATTTTCTGTGCGCAAAGGGATGAGCCCTCCCACTCGACAGGTTTGATCACGCTGAAGACCCGAACCGGTAATCTTATCAGCCATGAACGTCGCGAGCCCCTCATTCTTTTCCCTCCAGGCCTGGGTGCACGTCAAATCGGAATTGCCAAATATGAATCAGTGTTTGCCCACGCCAGAAAAAGTGCAACGGCCTCACAACTTCCATCCTGCTAGAGAAATAAACTATGGTGACCCGTGCTCTGGCGTGCAAGTGTTGACCGTCCGGATCATCCATGTTTCTTAGTGCTTCTTCATACTGTACGAACGTGTAAGAACCCACGGCCCGGAACGTAAACGAGTTAACAATAACCTTGGCCGCGCACGTCAGAACGCATGCCGCCGATTCGTTATTTCCGACTTCTACATCCGCGGTACGAGTAATCTCACCGAATGTTGTGCCACGTTACCATGACGTACCTGACAGCGCTATACTTGCCTTGCAAGCTATCTGGAGCAAATGCAACAAGGCTGTAATTGGGGGGTCAAGGGGATGGAGAGAGGCCCAAACTTTACGAGTATAGGAACGAACCTTCGATGGTAGGTTTCGCTTCCAAACCAGCTTCCATCAAACGGAAACCCGCAAGGCGAACTGATGGTATGGTCAGACAGCGCGCGGTACGCATCTCCGGAATGCCCTACGTGCTGCAGTGATAGGACGACAGTTACCATCGGAACCTTGACGGAATAAGCCGGAGGCGTTCCAAAGGTTTACACCTTTTTACAAATTGAGAACGAGGCGTGGGGCATGAGAGAGGCTGCAAAGTGACCACTGGTACGTACCTTCCTGATCGAGTGTATCGGCAAGGTGGGATTTTTTGCTCGACTTGGGCCGTAGCCCGGAAAAAGACTGGGCTAATGATGTAATATGATGGAGGTCCTTGACCACGTGTGCGTCATCGTCGCACTGGATATTGTTGTTGAGCTTGGGTTTGATCTTGATCAATAAATCTAGGGGAGTGCCGCCCATTTTCCATCTGCCGGTGAAACGGGTAGGATAAGGGAAGAACTTGCCTTGAATCTGGTCGTATACGGTTTGCAAATTAGTGCCGTGTCGTAGCTTTGAACCCGGAGACATGACGGGAGTTGATAATCGAGCCAGCCAGCCAATGTCGTGAAGTGTGGCATATTATTTATTTAAGATTCAAGTAAATAAATAATTTACCATAATACTCTCCTCTTTATTGTCTCTGCCTTTCCACCTCATCAGCCGCCGCCAGAAGAAGAGAGCGAGGGACGGCATGTCGGAACAAGCGTCTTCAGCAAACGAAGGAGATCTCCGTAAACTTGCCATCAGGGTCAGCACTCCTCAGAACACAGACACAGCTCCATACCATTCCCCGCTCATCAAGCTCCGTTTTCCACAGGAAGCTCGCAGGGATGGCGTATTTGCTGCACTCACTTCGGGACTCACGGGAGGTAAACGTTGCGATCTCTGACCCACGCTCGGCGGTTGTTGAGGTACTGAACAGCAATAGTCGGTTCGAGGCTCATGGGTCTCAACAGAAACAAGGCTATCTTCTGCGGTGTTCGTGAGTAGCGACCGTTTGGATCGTTCGCGTCCTGGGGTGGTGAAACCGTCGTGTCTAGTTACGGGGCTACTGTCCGGATACTTTTTCACGCAAGCGTTTGAGGCCTCCAACATCTCCCGAATAAATTCCACTGCCGTTCCGCGCTGACCGGTGAGGTGAGAAACGATGATCAGCTGAAAATGATCGGAGGCTACGCTCTCGTCTTGTCACTGCATCGCAATATTCGAGTTCCACACTCCGCAAGCATGTTACATACCACGAGCAATATATAGCCTTCTCTTCGCCCGCACGGTCATCCTCAACCGAACCCTTCCGATCCGGGACTGAAAAAGTCGTGCCGAAAAAAAGTGAATTGAATCAGTGTTACATTGTGTATGTCATCCCCGCCTTCTAGATCGATTGCGCCGCCCTGTGATAAATGACAAGAACAGGAAGTCAGGCTGTTGCATTAACCGTATGGGCTTGCTGTGGGAGTTTTAAACCCCTTCGCAGCAAATAGGAGCGTCCAACAATAACCGGCGCTACCACAAATTCTAGGTTCGACGTTCCCGATTCGTCCCTAGGGGCGCACTGCGTCCTGTGCACAGTGCATGCGGCTCGTCCAGTTCGTGATCTAACGCTTGGTCGCACGATATTGCGATCCCAAATGGGGTTCAACGTCGTGTCGTCCTCAAAGTTGTTGGCGTGAATCAAGGAACAATTGAGCGCGAGGCGCCGCAACGGTTTCGCCTGTGCGCTATAACGCGGTGACATTGGGTTCACGCTTGGTGCCTTGCGCACCACATTAGCCACCGCTAGACTAATAGTTCACTCACCCTCAACTGTCACAAGCTGCCCAACGCGATGACAACTCCAAAATAATGTTTCGAAGGCGGCGTCCGCCACGTTCAAGATGAAAACTTAAACCTGTGAGATTGCTGTGAGAGGTCATATTGATACGGGTCAACAGTAATGCGCGAATGATCAGATTTAGTCCGTCCGCTCGATCGCACGTGGCGACTGTCCATCCATATCACAAGCCAGCAAGTCAACTTTTGTACAGTAGTTAAGGAATAGCGTAATGTATCTTCATCGAGATGGAATGCGTGTGAACGATGCAACAGAATGGGTACAATGCAGGTGACTGAATCTATGCTAGGATGAATCGAATGCTCGTAACGGCCAATGTGGTGAAAGATTAGATAGGAAAGTGGCTGTCGAAGTGATAATGCAACAAGTATTAAAACGAAGATAGGATCAGAACTTTCTGCCATATGACCAATTATAAGGATACACGGGTGATGCCCGTTGACTGGAAGAGGCGTAAAAGTGTACTCCCGGCGGACCGGCGTTGGCAAAAGGAGCGGAGGGAACCATGTTTTCCCTCAACGGCGGAAGCTGCAAGGAACTGTCTGCCGGGGAGATGTAAGGGAGTACTTTGGGAAGCTTTCGCGACCAGAGTGCATCGTTAAGGTGAGGCAGCGGTACCTGTCGGACATTCAGGTGGCATTCGTGTGGGCTCACGGAAGCTGACTGGATGTCAATAGGCATGTATGGCGGAGGGGGTGGGTACGAAGTAGTCAAGGGAGGAGGTTGGAAACGCCGCAGACGAGCTTTCCTCTGCACACGTTCTTGTTCTGCTTCTGTACCAATGGACGACCCAGCTAAAGAATAATAGTACAGATTCTGCAAGGATGAGATGAGAAATTTACAACGCATATATGGAAAGCAATGTACCTGCGGTACGTTCACGGGTCTGTCTACATGATACGCAGCTACCAATGTCTGGGGTCTATTCTCATGCGTGGCTGGGAGAGGTTGAACAGAGGAGGCGGTGCGTGCGTTGTGTGGAGATGAAGAGGAAGTCGAGAGCGACATCTTAGCAAAGGATTGCAAAGGTTCAAGAGGAGAAGCGGTGCTAGGACCTGCTGAAAATCCATTTTCCGGAATGTGCAAGGTCATTCCAGTGGGACGCTTCAATGGGGGTAGCTCATTGAAGGATGTTGAAGTGGGCGAAAATGCATCTGCAGCTGAACGTTTCGAGCCAGGATTGGGAGACGGCGATGGTGGTGGATCAACGTGCAGACGCGGCCGGGTCGCGGTATTCGTAGAGAAGCCTGGCTGAAAGAATTGCACAGGAGAACTCGAGCGCGCTCGATAAGTCGTTGATTGACACCTCGATCGTGTCGTGCGCATGGCAGGGCTAGAGGCAACAGGCTGCAGCCGTCGGCCATTGCGGTACCGTGTGCGCGACCTGCGCCATTTATGGCTCTCGGTTTCTTTTGCCAAAACGAGACCTTTGAGCAAGTTGAGCCACGATTCGTACTTTTTTCCCGAGACGTAAAGGAAAAAGTCGACGCCCATGAGGAATTCCCTCTCCATGCGATTGATCTCGGCCAAGTCTATTCCAGAGACCTCTGACCATGTCTTGTTGGTGTATGTGTTACTGAAATGCGTTAGAGCAAGGAACCAAGGAGTCAAAGGGAAAGAAGACCTACTCGTCCAAAAACTTGTTTGCCATCATCAAGGCAGCCACTGCTATACGAAACTCGCTTCCAGGAAGACCGGCAGTAAAAAGGTTGCGTTCCTTGAGGCGCCAAATGTAGTGTAGGGACAGGACGATGACAGATTGGCTGACTTGAGTAGTCTCAAGCAACTTTTGCATGAATTGGACAAAGGTGGTCGATGGATTGAACTGCAAAGGTGAAGAGGACGAGGGGTTTTCGGGCGAGTGAGGGGGAGAGGGCATTTGAGTCCTCCGCACGCTGGATGGCGCTGAGGTAGAAAACCACAAATAACAGACCATCTCGCAAGTCTTCTCCGCGACAAAGCTTGCTGGCCGCTTGAGCGAGATATCGAACCAGTCGATAAAATTTGACGCGTCACGTGGCGATCGTGGTGAAATTGGTTGAATTGGTGGCTCGGACGGCTCGTCATGAATCATGTCGGGCGAGTGGGGATGAACTGGGCGCGGTGCTGATCTCACCCAGTTGGACGCGTCCCGCGTTTGGGGTGGCGTTACTGTAGGAGGTAAAGGTAAGTACACGAGGTGTTTTGCGACGCGACAATCAGACGCACTGGGATGCATGGTAGACAACTGACGATCAAAGTGTGCTATCGGTGGCAAGGAGGTGACGTGGGGGTGTGACTGTGGCATGAGCCTGGGCAAGGCAGCGGACATGGGAGGAGTTGGGAGGGCAGACAGTCTTGGGTGTCTGCAAGAACCTGCAGACCAAGGTGCGAGGAGTTCTGCAGGTAGTGAGGGGAGTGGCCCGTGTGGGCAGAGTATAGATGAAGTGCGAGACATGGAAGGAGGAGTGTAGAGAGCCATTGCAAACCCGCTGACGTTGAACGCAGGGGGAGACAATGGATGAACGATACCATGATCATTTTATAAAAAAGGAGGTGTCTGAAAGGATTTGTACAAGTAAAAATTGCAGACGTGGATGCATTCTCCGCTTAGAGACAAAAAAAAATATAAATACAGGGGATGTGCGAGTGGCAGCCGCGATGGTACTACTGTAAGGGTTGGTAGGAGTAACAGCAGCGCCTCCGACCCCGCTTCCTGCCCGCCAAACCGCTCACCCACTTAGCAGATCTTTGATTTTTTTTTCTCAGATTGACTTGCCCGTCAGCCTTTCGTTTGATTTTACCAAATCGTCCCGATTCAAAATCCTCCTCGGCACGCTCGGCACAGGGGACTTTCCAGGGATTCCCCATAGCCTTACCCTTATCCTCCTACCTATTCGGGTCTCGCTAACTCAAACAAACCACGTGACCACCCACTTTTAGTATCTGCCCAGTCACCCCCCGTGTCCTTCCCCTCACCGCTTCCAGAACCCCCCCCCCCGCTGGGACAGCCAACTTGGCCGTGGTGGATTCCAGGCCACGCTGCCACATGTCTTCCGTCTAAGGTGTGCTCTCCCTGAATTCAGAATTCAATTTACTCACCTCTAACTCCTTGGAAAATCCGAACGATATTCCCCACCCCCCCGCGCCGCCGCCGCCGCCTCGTCGAAAATTACTTGTATTGTTTTTATAATTAATTATTGTGCTAATTCCGATTGGCACAACTCCGGAAAAGTCAGTCAAGACTGCCTGACACTTGGCACTGCGCTCTCAACCGATTGACTGCCTCGTATTACACAAAGCCAGTACTAGTGCAATCAGTTTTGATATCTTATCCTGATGGAGTGACAAGCAGGCGTACACCACAGCATCCTAATGGAATTTCATTACTACTTGTTGCTTGTCGGCTTTCTAAGGGGCTCGGTGGTATTCCCTGTCTCGAACCATTATTTTATTATTATTTATGTTGATACGTTGATGTGGCCATTCAATTATTTTAGTGCCACTGCAAGAATGAATCGAGCCGAGTGACCAACGCGTGACGGGACGCGTTTTTGACGCGTCCAGAAGGTAACTACCGATTCCGGTTCATGCTGTTCACGCCCTCACTTCCTTATCCGTGTCCGTTCAAGAACGCGAGTCCATTGTCTCATGTGGCTGTTCTTCAGGTTCTTCGCCCTCCGGCGACCCCGGTTCATTTGCAACACCCGAATCCATGCCTTTCTGACCCCGCGCCCGCGCCCGCTTGCCCAAGTCGTTATTTCCGCGCTACGATATCATGGCCCGGGGCTGTGACTCCTTTCGTCCAGACTCCATGCTCTAAATTGCATCTTGCTCACACGTAATCCCCGATCAGTGGACCCACTCCGCTTCAACGTATGTACCTTTACCTTCTGCATATCAGATCACCTTGTTTTAGGCGTCTTCGGTAGTAGTAGCTTAGCAGCCTCATCTATGAGCGTGTATCACAGCAACGGCATTGTCCCTCGGCCCAGACATCAAGCACGCCGTGGTCCCTCAGTTGCTAGTCCATTTTCGTTCTGATCCCATTCGCATGGCCTGCACGCCAGCGACGTCGCACAGGACACAGTTTGTCTCATAGTGACACGCGGCCGCATCTCTAAGTACTTGCACAACTCATCATATCTTGATTTGATCATGTGCGGCCCTCCGAACAGTGGCATCCCACCCGGTTCAATTGTCCGCTTCAGCCTGCCGCGTGACGTTCTTTGACAAAATTCGCCTCCTGACCCTGTCTCAAAGCCTCATTCTATAGACACCCTGGTCCCTAAGATTGGACCACCACTGGCAAGTTGCCGCGTCTGTGGAGAGACATGACATGTTGACGTATTGTCCCACAGCTCGATTTCGCCCCAAAACCTTGCCTTTTGGGACCTTTGCTAATGGGAAATTCAGCTTCACGGATCCACGGACTAGATCGTTCGTCTGAAAAGGGCTGAACCCTCGGGATTTCAGGATCGGACCATATTACTTTTCCTTTTTTTTCCTTTTCCCTTTTCTTTTTTTCCGACTTTCGCACGAATTTGTTAGCAGCCAGGTGGCTACATTAACATTCTTCCCCGTAAATAGGATGTTTGTTGTCGAATTCCCTCGCTGTTGGTGACTGTTAGCCGCTGCCGCCGCATCGCCGTAATAACCGCAACGTTGGGCGATGATGTGCACTAGGCAAGGTCTCTGAGATTAAATTTTCTGCTTCGAGACTCGCGAATCTAAATTGCCGGCGTTTGTATTGATTTTTCCGAATCAAAGACTTTGCCCCCCTCCCCATGGCCACGATGCGGCTTTGTCATCCGAACAAAACCAGTGACGATCTTTGTTCCACTGGGGCAAAAATGGAAGCGAAGCGGCCAGACTGTCTGACGGGGCATGACGCGGTTTGCGTACAATCACGTTCAGTAGCCATCGGTGTTTTTATCTAATTCTTTCGTCGTTTATAAATCTGTTTAGATTTACTTTTTTGGGGGGGATTCCGTAGAACTGACAGCGTCTCCATACTTACTGCAAGTTTCACGTCCTCTGTGTAACCCTTTCTGCTAATGCAAAACCTACTTGCCGGTATCACGTGGTGCTACGACATGTGTGGCCCATCACCGGCACCAAGTACCCTAGTACAAATCACCGCACCTGAATGACCCAACAATTGGCGGTTCCTCCGAGGGTCGTCGCTCCAAGGTCCGGGTACTGACAAGCGGGGCGCTCACGGCAATTTGGGAGGCGATTCTATTGCCAACGGCGAAACGAATAAGTAGATATGCACGATACCAAGTATAGTATGCGCCTAGAAGCTTCTCATCTCGGTCAGGTAGCCTGAGGTCTTTGAGGTGGCTGGAACTTGCCTCTCACGTCCGAGAGGCAGACTGGGTTATCGCATCGATACGAGAAAAAAATACAGGAAAGGCATGGAGCTGTGCCTGGGCATATAGCCACACAAATCACACGAACGCACTCCATAAAGTCATTCAGGTTCAGAATAACGACGACACTTGCCATACACGGAAGTTAACGAATGCTTTCTGTGGCAAATTAGTCACCGAAAAATCGGAGAGAGCGACGGTAGTCCGGCCGGAAGAAGTAGCCAGGGATAGCCTAGGGATGGGCCAGAGTTAGGCATTGCGTACCCTGAGCACGCCACCTTGATAGTCAAAGAAAAAAAACACTAGCTACATATGTATGCAATCATCTGCACCGGCCGATGTGGCAGGCAGGTGCGGTGGCAACTCGCAGTGAGATGCGTGTGTTGCAACGCCCCCATTCTGGTTGAGGGTACAGACCACGTCATCCTGCGGGCGCTATGAGTACAGGAACGCTTCGCATGGATCAAGCAGAGCGATACATGGAAAGGAGGAACGTTATACACGTTGAGTATTTTGATGACAAGATCTGATTGGGCGGTCTAACTGCGAATCGACTCGGCGAACTGGACGCATCATGGATATGCGCCGAATCTCCATTTGTATGATCTCGTCATACGGTTTGGGGCGATTCGGAAGAACCGGTGGTGATGAGAAATAATAAATTCTCCCGCACCAATCGCACTTGAGATTTTAAAGGCTCAGCGGCCGCGACTAGGGTTTCGCTTGGATCCTTCTCTCGGATCAGAAGAGCAGCTCGAACATGCGAGCAGTCTCAGAGGCGTTGTGCAAGTTGGTTACATATGGGTGTCCGTGGGTCATGTCAATCGCCAAGTCAACGGTTCCAAAGTATCACAGGAAGTAATAGACCAGCCTTTCTGTCAGGCTACCGCGGGTCGAGTTTGCATTCCAAATCAAGGCGTGCATGCCGCTTCGGGAGGATAACGTGTGGCAACTGAACCGCAGCCTCACCAAGAATAAGTATATTCAGGTCGCGACCTGCCCGGAAAACCGCTCGAATCATCTTCTAGTAATCAGGGTTCTCTCACGGCTCATTCGAGGAAAAGATGGCTAGTCGAGCCGTGGATGCGATACGGAAATGTACTAGTAACACACTACCTTGGCCGCGAATTGGGGGCGGACATGAGTGGTAGCAGGACCGCCATGTACCTCGCACGTCCACGGCTTCCCGTTTTTGGTCCTGGATCCGTGTGTATCGCGCGGCGCGGGCGAGCGATGGATTCGAGTAAAACTTCGTTGACCCTGCTCTGATGGTGCAGTGGCTTCGCAGGTGCCACCACGTTACTTTCTCCCTGACCATGCATGTGGCGAAGGATGCAGTAATGATGATCCCAGACGAAGGGCGACCGGAGCGACGACTTGATAGGTAGATAGGCTGACCAGATATAGGCGGCGCACATCAAACCAGAAATGCAACAGTGGCTAATGTCAGATCTTGGAGCGAACGAGAACACATAACTCTCAAGTCGACTGATGTTTCATAAGCATCATCATTTCGCATCCAATCATAGTGCATTGCGGAAGGCCGTCGACGACGGATGTGATGGCTCCCGTTGGGCGTAGCCCAAAACAGCCCCCAACCCACGTAGTCCCGCAATTGGTCCGCGGAGACCCAAGCATGCGATCTCACACTCGCCCCGGACTGGGAAGCCAACCCCTGTCGTCCGGAACACGGTGTGCCATGTAGGGACGAGGCCGCAGTGCAAACGCAAGAGTCAATTGCGCCGCCTGCGGTGGATAAGCGCGAGAATAGACAACCCGGCCACATTCAGCATGTTTGCAGTCCTGGAACGCTTACCATATACTTATGCAGCTGCACTAATAACGGACGTTGTTAGGGTGGGATGTCGTAGACATGCACAAGTGCTGCCGGCGAAAGAGGAATACGATACATAGACAATGAACGAGTGGTGATATCGCCGCAAACAGAGCTGCCCATGTAACTTCGAGTTGCTCCGATCCGATGGTGGTGACGACCAACGTGCGTCGTCTGTGTGGCGTGGGAGAAGCAAGCTTGTCCTCCTCACTACACTCGGGCCAACTTCACCATACATCAACGACGCCCAGCCCAGGCAGGCTAGCCGCGACTCAGGTCACAGTCTGACCCTTGACTCGCAATTTTTTATTGACTTTCTTTCCACTTCGCTCGCTTTATTTCACCTGCACGGCAACCATACAATCAGACCACGTCATACCGTTCAAACCAACCAGAATATCTCTTTCGACGTCACGATTCGATATCGCAACCTGTTGAGTCATGGGAATATCGTTTGGCTCCTTCGAGGGCGTGTGTAGCACCGCTGCCCTCGTTATTTGTCCGCTCCTGGGATCATCTGGTCAGGGCATAGAACCGAGTTGCTACTCTCGCAACGTGCAGGTTGGATCAACATTACTTTTCCAGCCTTGTGAGTTCAACGTGCCCCCCAACGCTTGTGCGACTGCCTAACCTTGCTGCTGCTCCCCAGCAACATGTTTTGTGCACATTGTTGCCATCATCATGACCGCAATCATGATCTACCACATTCGCTCAAAGTATACCGCAGTGGGTCGAAAGGAGATTGTCATGTTTTTCTACATGTACATGCTCATAGAGCTTCTCGCAATGTTCCTTGACTCTGGTGTTATACCAACAGCAAACGTCAGCTATCCCGTAAGTCATGTACACTTTTGGCGTTGAAGAAGAAAAAGTAAATTTGTCCAATTCCGTCAGTGGTTCGCAGCAGTATATACTGGGTTAGTCGCCGCAGCGTACTGCTGTCTTTTGGTCAACGGATTTGTCGGTTTTCAGTTTGCGGAGGATGGCACTCCCCTCTCGTTATGGGCAAGTACTCACAAAAATGGGATAATTTGACTTCTTACGCTCGGCCGCAGCTTCTCCGATTGTCATGCTTAGGTGTCTTTGGCGTTTCATTTTTTGTCGCCATTGCCACATTCAAGTCCTTCGCCTCCTTCTCTCCAACGAAATCCACGGCGCTTTTCGTGATATACCTAATTTGGCCCATCCTGTGTGTTGCAATCTACACACTATCTCAGCTCGTTCTCGTCTTCCGGACCCTGGATGACCGATGGCCACTTGGTGACATTATCTTTGGCATCGCGTTCTACACCATCGCGCAGGTCATTCTCTTCGCTTTCAGCGTAACCATATGCGACGCCATCAAGCACTATCTCGACGGTCTATTCTTTTTCACCCTATGCGTGCTTCTTAGCGTAATGATGGTTTACAAATATTGGGATAGCATTACTGTAAGTTTCTTCCCCGCTTATCGGTCTAGTTTATGCACTAATCCACTTTAACCCATAGCGAGAAGACCTCGAATTCTCGGTCGGATCTAAGGCTGCCGTTTGGGAAGTAAAGGATCCGCTCTTAACGTCAGCCGGTGACTATGATGAAGACACTACGAGCAATTACCACGGTGGCACGGCAGCGAGCTTGGTTGGTGGGGTCAGTGAAAACCAATATTATAATGGCAATGGCAAGAGCAGCTATCCGCAAAGCGGCCTTGGGCCAGGTGGTTATGGCCAACAAGCAGGGTATGGTGGCGCACAACGAGGGTACCCGCCTGCGTCGGAGAGATATTGAAATATTGCAGAGACGATTTATCAGCTTGGTTTAGGGACGATGGTTGCCCCAGGACTGGTCGTACATTTTTACAGTATTCCCCCCATTTTATGAACGTAGACCTGAATTATCCTATTGCATTATCAGGGTTAACTTTGTGTTGATCCAAGCTTACTAATCACGCTCATGACCTCCATAGGCCCCCAAATCCCAGCAGACCTTCTCCCCACTGTCGAAAACGACACTGCAGAATCGGACGAGGATGACTATGCACCAGCCCTTCCACCCGAGCTCGTCGCCGCCCGCAAATCCGCTCGTCCACCATCATCAACAGAGCCTACTCCAGGTTCATCGACGCGCCGCTCGTCCTCACCACCACCGAGAAGAGTGATCGGCCCCATGCTACCGAGTGCACAGCTCACTCAACGCGATGATACAGAAAGACCAAACTCGGGCGCTGGCTGGGACTCGGACTCGGACTCGGACGCCGACGTTGGTCCACAACCACTGCCCGCACACGTCCTCGCGATGACAAGGATGAATGAGCGTTCTGGTGTGGATGAATTCTTGGAACGAGAGGCCCGTCGGAAAAAGAATGTTGAAGAGGCCAAACAGCCCAAGAAACTCGTCCGGGATGAATGGATGCTCGTCCCGCCGAAAGCTGGGGATCTCCTCAGTTGTGCGTTTCCTTTTATTATTTTGTGCATCTCTTTTTCTTTCTTGCTAACGCACTGATGTAGCGCTCGACCCGACGAAACTGAAGGCACGGCAATTTGGTCGCAGTAAAGCGGCGCCCGCGAGGGACATGGATTCGTCACTTTGGACGGAGACGCCCGCTGAACGCCAACAACGGCTCGCGGACGAGGTTTCGGGCCGGAAACGGAGAGCAGCGAACGCGGAGCCAGTCGAGGAGCAGGAAGAGGAACGCAAACGACGGCGGAGAGACGAGGAGACACGCAAGGGTGTGGAGGAGCACACGGTACGTTTGTGACCTCTCGTTTCACGCTTACGATCATTCAACACCCTGCCGCCATGACAGCGCAAAGCGCGAGGACCTGCCCTTGTTGAAGCACACATAGAACGCGAGGCGAAAAAGAAAAGAGATGCGGACGAACCTCCCCCGGCCATCTGGGATCATTCGCGGGACATGTCACTCGGCGGACGGCTCATGGATGATAAACAACGGCAGAGACTACTGCACGACGCCAAGGGCCTTGGAGATCGCTTCGGGACAGGTAAAAGTGGAGGATTCTTGTGAAAGTTGATCATGATCCACCGCTCCTGTCTCAGTAGGTGCCAAGTAGCTTGCTGAACAATATGATAATAGATCGTGACCTCGGCAGCTCACGTGCTGTAGAGTTTGGACGCATGGCGCTTGTATGACCCAGACAAATGTAGTGCATCACCTTTTGACAGGTTACTTGTGTATGAAGAAAACTTAAACCCTGCATAATTGGCAGACGATGGATGTCGTCGCGAAGTTTCACGTCCCAGTTGCGGACTGCGGCCGCGTCCAGCAACTTATACGTCCCAAACGTGGAGAGGGACATATCAAAATACGTCTGATATGGCTGATGGACACGAATTTGCTGCAGATATTGACGAGTTGATTCGGGATCGGCGGCGTTACTGCCTGACGGTAGTGTGGCAGTTACAACAGGGGGGTACATTACGTGGACGGGACGTATCATAACTATAATGACCACTACAGTATTTAATAGGACGTGGTGCCACGGGTTCTGACTAGTATCAGCACTTCAGCCACTGTCAAATGTGACCACGCTACGTAGTATCTGCTAGGGACGCCACGTCGGCAAGTCGACGAGACAGACGACTCGGGCCGTTGCTTCCAGCGCGCAGTGAAACTATATTTTGAATAAAACAAACGTCAAGGGAGGAACCGTCGTCAGACGTGAATAACAACCCACTTTGAGGTAGATGATAGATTGCATCGCAAAAAAATTCTTCAATACCAGCGCCCGCAGCACGATCGCTTTGGGGGCGGGCCCGATGATATTTCAACAATAAACTTTAGCCCATATCCGACATCATCATATCGGCGGCAAGCACGTCCTGCATCTGCATCGAGTAGAACATATTTACCACTTTGGACTTACCGACAGGGGCTCGTACGCTTTGATCATATCATATCATCCGAATCCTTGACATGTCGCTGAAAAAGCACAACGATGACCAAAACTCTTGAGACAGACTTGGCGGTCAGATGCGGCTACAATGTCAGATCTCATGTAGGTCAGTTTGAGTCCCTGTCAGGTATGAAACCCCGAGTCTACCTGAGGCACCACGCTCACGATCAGTGACTTCGGGTGAAGGATATTTCGGCGAGTTTGAGTCAGACCCCGACCCACTACATGTCCGGAGGGGCGCTGCGCAGTTCCGGTGGAGTCGGCCAGCAGTGCCAGCCTGTTCACGTCAACTTCAAACCATCCGCTCGTGATATTCTGATTCGCAGAGCGCGCGCAGCCCGACGATCGTGTCACCGTGTGAGGTGCAGTGGTATCTGATTATTGTACTCACCGGCGCGCGGCACTGGTACTAATGTTGGTCTATGTCGGCGGTAGTCTACGGGAATTGTCCGAAACACTCATGTCTCCTGTCTCAGCTGAGCGACCGAACAAGGCATAATTTATGGACTGATCTGAGTGATTCTGCCCGACCACTGTTAAAGTGGGTACTACCGAGAGTCAAGGCGTGAGGTCGCAACAGATTCCTAACACCGGGCATTTGCCAAACAAGTATTGAAGAGCCCGCTGAGCATTGCGGACGCAGAAGATCAGTGATTAGCAACTGTGAGCAATTGCTATGGCACAAGCATCATTCTCGTTGGTTGACAGGGTTGGTGATATATGATAATGATAATGATTGGAACAGAGAAGTTTACAATTTCCTGGGTGATTGCAGATCGTAAAATACCATAAGCAAATGGGTTGACGTACAGTGGTTTCGCACATAACGCACAAATCGATCTGTTCTCTTCCTTTCCAAGTGGACCTCGCATTTCGACGCCAAACCCCGAATCTATCGTCAAGGTAACGGCTCCCGACTGCTCGAAAGTTTGTTTAAATGGATGTATACATCCGTTCCAAACCCATCCATGGATATCAGGCGTAAATCACCACCAAAGTACCTCGCGTACTACATACCCAGGAATGAAAAAGGAACGTTAGTGTGACTAGAAACCTAGAGACGAAGGCAGATGTACGAACTAATCGAGACAGAGGTAGGCCGTATCCGAATCCCGCCATCGGCGCTTGGAAATCGCTCGCATGGAAATCTTGGTCGATACTCTGGCCCGCCATAGTTGTGTACATATATGTCCAAATGAGCGGAATGGCGCTCCTTGGAATGCCGCCCCCCTCGTCTGAGATTTTGATCGTGATGTCTTCACGCCCTTCGACCACAATGACCTTGATAGGAGGATATCCGCCATCGCCGTTCCATCCATCGGAAGATTTGGAAACACGGTCCTCGTAATCAGCACCAAACCGCTCTACCACAGCTCTCAGCGAGTTCTTCAGCAACTCGAAAATAATGTGTGACAAATGTCCGGGAACGTATGGGAATGTCAGATCGGTGGGACAAATAAGTTGGACGGGCGGTCCGCGGAACATAGCGTAGTGTTCTTCACAAACGAACCGGGCATTCTCGATGGCCTCCTGCAAGATGTCGTGCACGTTCTGTCACAGTTAAAAAGCCAAGGTAAGAGAGGAAGCACGGGAACAGAAATAACGACGCACTGCCTGTGTACAGATGATCCCCACATAATCTCTGTTTGGCTGTTGGGTATTCAATGCCACATCTATACACAAATCACATCAACAATTTTCGCAAAAAGAACTATAATCACTCACGTTGTCCAATCAAGAACCGTATTCCAATTCGTGACATATAGAACCTATCCAACCATGCCTGCACATCCCCTCCGCCGGGCCCGTACGCAGAGAGCCCTAATCCCATACCAGGTTTGATTCCTTTCGCTCTTTGCCACTCCAAGACCCCCTGCGCCACAGTGGTGACGGTGGGGTCATGTCTGCGCTTGATGGCTTCTAGAGCCTTGGTGAATCTGGCATTAAAGTCATGAACCTCAGGTGGATAGACATGAGAAGGGGTCCGAGCGTAATAACTGCAGGTGTGATGGATGTGATGAAATACTCTGAGAACAAATGCAAACCTACCTTCTTTCAACAGGGACACGCAGCTTTACAGCCCCATTTCGGAGTCCATATGTCCCTCCGCTACTGCAATTTCCGTATGGGCTACTCGTCTTGCCCGCATTCAGATCCTCTGTATATGCCGTACCACTAGCAGCTCCGCGCCCGTCAAGGTAAGAGGTGATAAGGGATGGGTTAGGAGTACTCTCCAGCAGATCCACTTTGCTACCTTTTTTGTCTGAATGGAAAAATAGGGACTGGCGTGCGGCAGGGGACAATGGGAGCGGGGGGAAATCGATCAATTCCTGAAATATGGGTCACTTTATTTAGACATGGGCACGTCCACAGAAAGATGCAATGAAAATCGGAGGTGGGCAATTCATGTATCTCTTTCGACCAACCTACCTCGAAGCTTTGCGCATACCAGTTTTTTACTTTTCGTATGGATGGCATCTCGCTCAAGTTGTGCGGAAGTTCATCCAGCTCTTTGACACGGTGAGCGAGACGGACTGGTAATTCATCTGTACGGATAGAAAACAACGTGACGTTATAGTGCAATGTATAGCCCGAGGATAACTTACCAACTAAGAATTGGCTAGCTTTTAACAGTGTGCCTTGGCTGGGATGTTGTCCGAAAAGGACCATTTGTTGGAGGGACACTGGTATAGATGGAAATTATCGTCAGCACAAGAAGACACCCGCGGCCAGAACTTGAAAGGAGTCTAAATTGAGTCAGTCCCAACACTCTTTCAAATGAGAATTGGGCACTCAGGGGAAATCTGAGAACCTGAGGGACACAAAAGATCGGAGAGCCGAGTTGTGCATGAAACGCAGACAACACCACCCTGAGTGCATTTCATCGGCAACAATGAGAGGGGGTATATGCTTCTGATCCAAGCAAAAAGGAAAGAAAAGGGCGACTGACCTCCTGTCTGAGGAAAGGATGCGAAATGATGGATTTTATCCCATAGGGCCGGTGAGATGCGAAAGGCAGCGCTCATTATTAGTCTAGGCGTTGAGATTGAATACTAGGCTCTGTCCTGTTATCGAATATCGAAAGCGTAACATGCAGCGGACTCCGAGCGTGAGGAGAGAGCGTAATTACGGAATCACGTGAGCCAATTAATGAATCTGAAAAAGCCTATCTAGATGCTCCCGCATGCCGTCGACTCATCGATGACCAGCCCAATTCTATCTGGCCCAGCTCGCTTGGCTTTAGAGTCCCTCCACTCGGACGAAATAACTTTCTTGCAGAACCTTCCAAAGGCCGAGTTGCACGCACACCTCCATGGGTCTATTCCCCTCCAGACTCTGAAGCGCCTTGCCACCAAATTCAGGCCATCGCAAGATATCCAGGAGGACGTTGCTGCTGTCATTGCCCGACTCCAGTCGGACTCCGTTCTCACCAAACTTTCGGATTTCTTCACACTTTTCCCTGCCATCTATGCACTCATCTCCACACCCGCTGCGCTGGCGGAAGCGACCAAAGACGTCCTGGAGGTTTTCCTGGTCGAACAACCCCCACCCTCTGGGTTCACTTACCAGCCTAAGCCAGACTGTGCCTACCTTGAGCTCCGTTCAACCCCCCGCAAGACTCCCTATATGACCAGAGAGGAATATCTACTTACTGTATTGCGCGAAGTTCGCGCATTCCCTGGGCGCGCCGCGTTTATCGTGTCGGTTGACCGTCGAATGTCTGA
This sequence comes from Leccinellum luteum, assembly GCA_038091855.1. Taxonomy (NCBI): domain Eukaryota; kingdom Fungi; phylum Basidiomycota; class Agaricomycetes; order Boletales; family Boletaceae; genus Leccinellum; species Leccinellum luteum. The sequence goes on along the minus strand of JBBPPG010000005.1, from coordinate 114,821 downwards.
AGCGGATGTCGAGGAATGCGTTGACCTTGCCATCAAATTGCATAATCAGGGGGAGCCGGTCGTTGGACTCGACCTGTGCGGCGACCCGTTCCAGGGCAACGTGGACATATTCGAGAAACACTTTGTGCGCGCGCAGGAGGCGGGGTTACGCCTGACCGTCCACATCGCAGAGAAGAAAGTCGATAACCACATCGAATCATTCGTTCTCCTCTCCTGGCATCCTGATAGACTAGGACACGCGACGTTCCTTGAAGAACCGCAGAGAGAGATCTTCTTGGCTGATATGCCGCCGCCGCACGTCGAAAACCCCAAGATACCTCCTCCGAATGGCCAAGTGCCCCACCCTATACCCCATCATCACAGGATTTTTTACGCACTGTGGAGGAAGCACCTACTTTTGCTTTCCCGGAAGTATCAGGAAGTTGGCTCCCCCCAAGACGACGCCGAGGAATATGCGGCACGTGAGGTGGCAAGAGAGATACAGGTTATTAGGGCGTTATCCGGTGGACAGTATAAGCCATGCATCGAGATATGTCTCAGTTCGAATTTGTTGTGAGTCCTATGACTTGTATTTCTCGTACCACCAGAGCCAGATTCTCGTTCTGTTAGAGGAAAAACTGTTGCCCAATTAGAAGAACACCATATACGACACTACCTCGCGAATGGTCACCCAATCGTGATATGTGTATGTGCAATCCCCAGTTAGCTTTCATGTACTGAGGATTTTCTATAGACAGACGACATCCTTGCCTTCAGGACGACCCTGCTTGCAGAATATGCGTTCCTCCTGGCCAAACCTCCGTACGGATTGGATCTGAGCCGCAACGAAGTTCGCAAGATCGCAGAGATGGGCATGAATGCACGTTTCGTGAATGCTAAATAGAAATATGCCCCCAGAAGCCAAGGTAAGTCTTACTCAAAATGATGAATGATTGTTGGATGAACGCATGTGAGTTGATCTGACCATTAATTAGTCGTACTTACAACACGGGGAAATCACACAAGCAATTACGGAGCATGATCCACGATAAATTTCGAGCAAGCGTGTCAGATTACTAGGGGACAACTAGCCCAAGTCGCTGCATGCAATGTGCCCGATCCACGAAATAAATAGTCTTAACCTCAAATGCCACGTCCGCCCGTAACTTCGAGTGTGTGACCGCTCACATAGGATGCCAGAGGCGATGCAAGGCTGAAAAACGCCGAGTCAGAATCCATATGGTATAGATATACCCGTTCTCAGACACTCACAAAAGCATCGCGGCGGCCGCCTCGTCTGCTGAAGCCGCTCTGCGAAGTGGAATATCTGCATATGCATCGACGCTCCCTGCGGCGCCTGCCTGTGGGGTCGGAATACCGAGTGCGACCTTCTTTCCTTCAATCTCGATCGATGCGCCGCTCTCTTTTGCTGCTGTCAACCTGCGTTTGGTTAGCACAACGGCCTCTCGGACGCCGTGTGACAGGGAAATATACCTCGTGCGAACGAAACCATATGCAACGGTGTTAGCGCGAACTCCGAGCGGACCCCACTCTTTCGCAATCGTCTTAGTGAGACCAACGACTGCTGACTTGGCCGCGGCATAGTTGGCCTGGCCGACGTTTCCATGCAAACCAGAAGTCGAGGACACATTAATGATGGAACGATTCGTCGGTGTTCCGCTCTGTGCACATCATACAAATTTTCCAGCCTTCCCAGTGTAACATATGAGTTACCAAGGGGCCTTCTTACCTTGACCCGGAAATACGGTGCAGCTGTTCGTACGAGACGGAAGGGAGCGCGAACATGGATCTTCATGATAACGTCGAAAGCGTCGTCTGGCATGGTGTGAAGCATCTTATCGAAGGTGAAACCAGCTAAAGAACGCGATCTTCATGAGTATCACCTCATGTGCCTCCTTCAGCACCGTGGACCTACCGTTGTTGACGATATGATTGATTTGGCCGAACGCCCTAGCGGTAGGGGATTACCACAATCAGACGCCCTCTCACATACATCGTGATGACTTGAGTACTCACTTGACGGTAGCCTCCACGATCTTCTGGGGGAAATCGTCCGCACCGACGTCTCCGGCGACAGCAATAGCTTCCCCGCCCCCTGCTTTGATCTCATCCACGACTGTTGCTGCCTTGTTCGCATCAATGCTTGATTTTTTCAAGAATCAATCACGACGTAACTCGAAAAGAGAACTCAGGCTCACTCGCTCACGACGACCTTGGCACCCTCTCTTGCGAACAGCAATGCCGCACTCCTCCCAATGCCCTATATACAACATCCGACCGAAACATGATACCATGAGTACATTCGGTGTGGGACATTTTCCAGCGAACGCGGACGACAGACGCACACACCTGACCAGCTCCTACAGTGCATCGTTGTAGGTACAGGATCCGATGAGGGAGACACACACACCTGTGATGATGGCGACTTCACCGGCCAAGAGGCCCCGTCCGTAGGCGTTGCTAATGTGACCTGAAACCTGCGCGAGACGACTGGTCATGACAAACTGTTAATAGAGGACAAAGGCACGTGAATGATACAAGTTTTATGTCGCGGTGCTTCGGAACTTTTTACGTTTCGCGACCATTTTGGGCGTGGACAACTGCTTCACCTCAGACAGCCATTATGCACTCATATACTATCTCTGTAAGTTGTGTCAGTTGAACCGCTCTGGAAATTGATACATCTGGCGTAGCCAGGACTCTTTCGGTTTACCCGATCTCATTTAACTAGCCCAGCCGGCTAGAGTAGTAAGTGTGTGTGTTTCTGATAATCCGTGGAAGCTCACCCACCCACCATCCTTCCTCTTCACACACACTCCACAGTGCTTTCCACGCTGCATGTTTGAACGACTGCTTGACCTATCTCCCCGACTCAAAGCGTTCGTCGCCCTCGTCGTTATAGTGCTCACTGGTAGGGCCCTCAGTGCAAAGTTGAGAAGACAGCGGGGCCTTCGTCTGCCGCCTGGTCCTCCTGGACACTGGTTGTTCGGAAATGCTCTCCCCAGAGAAAAGTACGTGAGGTTCATCTCCCTGGCTGCTGCCAGTGGAATAATCTCAAAACACAAAGTCAATCACAGCAGTTTGCTGAATGGATAAACCAATACGGTCCTGTCATCTCGCTGCGAGTTGGTCCCAGGATTATGGTTATCATCGGGCGGTACCAGGTAAGAACAAACATTTCTTGCGGCGCTCGATCGAGAGTAATACAATGGCAGGAATCGGTCGATATCATGGAGAAAGAGGGTGGTTTACTGGCCGACCGTCCTCGATCGGTTGCAGCGGGCGAAATTTTGTCACGAGGACTACGGATGATTCTCGCTCCTGCGGGTGAGCAGTTCCGCAGACTTCGCAAGTCAGTGTGCTCGTTCTCTCCTGCACTGAAAGCTAATTGGAACGCCATTCTATCTAGGGCTGCTCACACCCACCTCCAACCCAAGGCTGTAGAATCGTATGCTCCTATCCAAATGCAAGCAGCTCGGGACGTCATCCTGGACATTCTCAATGACCCCAAGCATCACCAAGCACACGCCAACCGATACGCTGCCTCTGTCATTCTGCGTGTTACCTATGGGAAATCCACCCCCACAGCAACGAATGCACCCGAAATCGTCACGGTCCATAAAATGTTAAAGCGCTTTCAGATGCTCATGCGTCCAGGCGCGCTGTTGATCGAGAGGTTTCCGATTTTGAAGTATGTTCCATTCTACACCAGCGAGATCAAGGCTTGGCGCCGAGAGGAGTCTAAAGTCCTCTATGATCAACTGGACCGCGTGGGCAGAGAAATGGTAATTGAGTACTTTGGTGTAGCTATGCATGTTGATTCATCTCAATCGCTTCCAGAACACCGGTGAAGCGGGCCCATCCTTTGCCAGATATCTCCTGGAGAATCAGGACACGCATAAACTTTCATACGAAGAAATGGCGTACCTTGCCGGTAGCCTCTTCGGTGCTGGCTCGGATACTGTGCGTGACGTCGGGTGGTTTCTTCAAGGTTGTAACTCATCATTGGAAATAGACTGCGGTTGCGATCATGGTCGTTGTTATGGCTGCTGCCTGCCATCCTGAGGCTCAGCAGATCGTGCAAGACGAATTAGATAGTGTGGTTGGGCGTGACAGAGGTGTGCATCTGCATTCAGCAGCGTTAACTACCGTACGAGCTGACAGAGTTTCTCCAGCTCCTACTTTTAGCGACTACAACGCTCTCCCTCAGCTTCATGCATTCATGCTCGAGTGTCTGCGCTGGAGACCAGTAACGACATTGGGTACGTTGCTTCAAGTCATGAAACCTCACGGGTTTTAATGTGTATCACAGGTTTTGCTCATCGAGCGTTAGCGGACATCCCCTACGTGAGTCCGTCTCTGTGCGATTCAAACTGGGAGAATTTAAATCCTTCTTAGAAGGACTTCTGTATCCCCAAGGGCGCCATTGTTTTTGGAAACCACTGGTAGGGCGAACATGAAAGCATTTTTCACCAATTGTTCACCATCTTGCGCAGGGCCATCTCTCGTGATCCAAAGGCATACCCGGAGCCCGACCGATTCAATCCCCAGAGATGGTTAGATAACCACGGACGAATTTGCGACGATCTCAAGTATCCAAGTTTCGGATTTGGTCGACGGTGAGTCCAACCGAGACCTTGATTTGCTAATTTGTAGGCCAATGACTCTGTCGCTTGGGTAGGATCTGTCCCGGTCTACATATTGCCAACCGATCCATCTTCATCAATGCGGCTCTTCTTATGTGGTCCTTCCGCATTGCGCAGGATCCAAATCTGCCCATTAATGACAAAGGCTTCGTCGATGGTGTCATTGCACGTCCTAAGCCATTTGCTGTTTGTTTTACTCCACGAATTGCAGACGAGGCTCATCTCAGAGAGGTGATGGGGAAATATGCCTAGGGTTTGTGATACAATTATCCAAGTTATACAGGTACAATACAATCATTTGTGACCAATGAGATGAACTATTCTGTATTTCTAATGCATTAGTGGTCTTTTTGTGCCTTCTCTGCCACATCTTCATTCCATTCCATTTCAGACATCTCATCCTCTGAGTCATACCCTTTGAGGATTGGTACTCCCAACCCAGCATAACCATTCACTAGCTTTGTAGCTGATAGGGGTGTTGTATGTCAGAATCACATCAGATACTATGTTGCATAAACCATACCTTTTGCCTTGCACTGTAAGTGCCTTGTCAGTATGTTTTACCACTGGCCAATAGCAGTTACCAGCTGCTTCAGCATACATTTGTTCACATTAGACACATTATAGTGTGCCATCTTCCCTGACAGCAGGTTACCCAAAGTGTCATCATACACATCCTAATCTATGTTATGTGATTGAATCAGTAGTAGATCAGAAAATTGACTAAATAATAATCTTACTGAATTGGAAAGGATCCATCTGCTCCAGGTGTCTTGCTTCATTGTCTGGATGCTCACACCACTGATTCACAGACTTGACATCATGGTAACCAACCACAAACTCAGCTGTCAAGTAAAGATCAAAGAGAAGACATCTTTGATCCACTTTGAGCTCCCTATCCTCTGGCAGGGAACAAGGATGTACAAGTTGTTCCAGAGCTGTATCCAGCATGACAATATCACCGGGACCTGGACGGCATGCTATGTCATTGTTTGAATGCCAAATAAACAGTAAAATTCTCTGATACTGTGGTTCTATTACATCGCACTATAGTTGTGTACAAGATCATCTGCAAATTTTGCTACATATGCCTTCATCTGTAAAATTTCAAGTGAATTGTAACACCTATGCATGTTGATTTGCTGGTGATTTGAGCTCCTGATATTATTCTAAAGATCTCGCGTAATTGTAATGACAATATAATTCCTCTGCAGGAGGCCCATTATATTTTGTTGTACTGGTATTTTCCTTCAATATTAGGTGTAAATTCGAAACCCACAACACTTTGGCGGTCTAGTACATTTATTTGCTGAAGCTATGGTATAATCATAAAGGTAATATAAGTTGCGTGCAGTGGTGTATCATATTCTGTTGTATGGCCATTTCCGTTCAGTATTCGGTCCGGCTTCGAAGTCCACACCACTCTGACAGCCCGGTATAGCTGCTTTGTAATATGGGCCGCAGGCTAATTAGGGTGCACTATTAAAAGCACTTTTCGCCTGGAGTGTTAGTATGTCTAACATATTACTGTCGTTTGAGGGTGGTTTTGCGGATACAAAAATCGATAAATAGCTCATCACATCCTTTCTTCACCGTTCACATATCCCATCACCATGCCATGCCAGGCACTGCAAGTGCATATTGAAGGTATTCATTGAGCATCTGAATCTGCTCAATCCCATGATTCCCATCTTACATCCTTCTCCAAACACCACCACCAAAGAAAACAAAGGAGAAAAGATGACCCACCTTGTCCATCTCGTCTGGAACTGCTGAAACACCCCGGAATGAATCTCCGGAATCTCCGGGTGCAACGTCTGCACTTTGACTTCCAAACTACATTTCCACCGGATGCAACGGCGCATCAGGCGCTTCACAACCGTCCCTGCAATCTCGATCACAGCCAGCATCTGCGCCACGCCGAAATCGTAAGACGTAGAGTACGGATGCTTGGTCGCCCGCGACTGCGACTGCGAATGTGAACGTGACACTTGCGAGTCGGTGGCGTGGTCGACTGCCCGTGCGCAGCTAGGACGCGACCCGAGGTCGCTCATCGGTGATGGTGCCCGCCCGGCCGATTCATCCACGGGTACACAGACAAGGACAACCCGGTTGAGTGCGCCGACGGCGAGTTCTCAGACCGGTCCTCGCCACCTTTTACAGCGGCATGCCGGGCATCAAGACATTCGTCCTTGATCTTGGCGAGCACCCGATTCATTTCTTCGGTAAGCCCTTCCTTATCCTTGTATTTCCCGAAGACACCCTCCCTTAGGTCGTTTTTGTGCAGCGTGGGGGTGACGATCTGCTTGCCTTGCAAAAATCTTGTTCAATGATTACTTGCTCACGTCATAGGATTCCCCATCAGCTACCCGTACCCGTACCCTGACCCGTGTGCAGGAGGGGAGTGACAACGTCAATGACTCGGGAGGGCATGCAGGAGCGACTGCACAACGCGCACGATTGTGTGCGTTGTGTGGTCGCTTCTGTTCCCGTCCCTATTGTGTGGTTGTGGTTGTCATCCCCATCCCCGTTCGCGTTGTCGCGTTGTCGTCCTTTGGGTCGTCGACGTCATGTGCTCGTGCTCGTGCTCCTCGTCTCCGTCCCCGTTCGCGTCCTCGTCGTCGTGACCCTTGTCGCGTCGCCGTTGTCGTGTCGTCGTCGCTGCCGCGTCCGCTGTGCCCCACCCTCGTCTTGTCCTCGCGGTGTCCGAGTCGTGGACATCGCGTCGTCGTCGCCGTCATTGTCACCGTTGCCGTTGCAACGATGCCGTGTCGCCGTCCTCGTCATCTTCGTCGTCCTCGTCGTGTCGCTGTGGTCTCGTCGTCGCGGTTCGCTGTTGCCGTTGTAACGCCCCTGTGTCGCCGATTGTTGCGGTGTCGTCGTCGTTGTGGGGTCGCTGACGCCGTGGCACCCTGGCCCTCCCCGGATGTTGAGGACGAGAGCGAGGACGAGGATGAGGGTATCACTCACCTAAACCCCTCTCGTCATTGTCTCGTCGTCGACGTCCCGTCCTCTCCCGCCGCACCTTCATCGCGTCGTCATCGTGCCATTGTCACACCGTCAGTCGGCGTTACGCCCTTGTCACGTCGTCGTCTTCGACGAGGTCTGGCGGAGGGTGAGTGAGGGAGCACTGTGGCGTGTCCGAGTCGTCGTTGGTGGTGTTGCGGGTGAGGGAGTGCGGGGTCGTCGTTGTGGGTGAGGGAGCGTGTGTGCGGTGTGTCAGCGACTCACCGTGTTCTGGAACACGATCGCCTCTGTCGGTAGACCAAACACCGTATCGTCGGGGAGATCTTCAGGGTAAATCATCAGTTGCAACGCAAATCGGAAGGAGGGTGAACCACTCAGGCATGACAACGCTAGAGCTCAAAGACGAGGTGCTGACACCTTGGATCGTTTAGCGCATAGACTTCGCATGTATCATCTTCTCGTCTTCCTTTGCGAGCTTACTCTTATGGGAGCGCCAATGTCGCCTGCGCCTTATTGCTTTCTGGACGACACTTGTTAAGGTAAAATTTGACCGCGGAGTCATCCGTAAAGTCATTCATGAATAGCTGCTTGAGGTGTGCTGCCCACTGACTGAGTTGGGGGTCTACTCAACGGCTAACTTGCGAGTACAGCCGGAGTTCCATCGCCGCAGCCCAGCCATGTGTGGGGACTAGGCGCAAGTGTATTGCTACGGATGGATAAGCCTAAAGTGAACTTCCTTAATTCTACGGTGCCAAACGTTACATAATCAACATCTCCTATCTGGAAATTGGGATTCCTACTAACAACGCGTGCCGGTCTTTTTGTGCACACTGAATATCATGATTTACAGTTGGTTTTAGCATTGTTTAGCAGATACTAGGCTTCAAAATTCAACGGCACCATCGCCACCCCCCTCGTCGTCATTGTCATCATCACACTCCTCGCCCTCATCGTCCTCGACCTCATCTTCCGAGTCATCCTCGTCCTCTGAGTCACCCTCGTCCTCGTCCTCGTCCTCGTCCTTATCCCCATCGCCATCCGAGTCTCCATCCTCCTGCTTGTCCTGTTCACTCTCATTGTCGCGATCAGCTTCTCCCTCACCCCCTGGTTCCTCCCCCAGCCCCTTCCGTCCCTCGTCAGCCTCACTCATATCCTCGTCACCATCACATAAATCTGGTTCATCTTGTGTGGAGGAATGACTTGTGTTTGGTGATGATAGATTGTATTGGGCGCTGTGTCCCACTCCAGTACCTGCATACCGTGCAAACATGTCACGGTCGGCGAAGCTGGAGAATGTGTCAGGGGTAAAATATGGGCTTTAGAATACTGGAGGTACTTACATATTGACATAATATGCCACCCAATCATCGCTATCATTCTCCTGCCGGGCAACAGATGGGCCATAATGTAGTAACGAGTCAGTGCGACCGTCCACAAACGCCGGGATCAAATGACAGGACCGAAGGACGAGTGCTGGGTCGACGAATCCAAATGCACCTGATTCTGAAGGGACAAACCCTACCTTTGGAAGGCGGGCATACTTGAAACCCCAATGATAGCGAGGTACAACACCAAACCACCGAACCCACAAGACCTCCATCTCTTTCTTGGTACCAGCATAATCAACTGTGAAGATAAATGCACGCAAGACTTCTGCATACCAAAACGGATGGGCGTTTGGACCTTCTTCGCGGGAAAGTAGCATTACTGCAGAGCCGCTTCCTGGCCGCAATATATCCTTATCACGGCGCATATCGTATGTTGTATAGTTTATCTGTAAACGCTTCGGGTGGAAGACTCTATTGAGGCCATTGATAAAATGGACGGTGTTCCGCTCATCATTCGAGAAAGTCTGCTCATCACCGTCGTATTCCTGATTCAGCAGTCGGCTCAGGAGGTGGTCCCTCAACTTGGGGATGAAGTCCTGAAAACATTTGTCTGACATGTTTCGAAAATCTGAAAAGAACCGTACTCACATGGAAAGCTGGGTCACCAGGAGAGCTTTGGAGGAATTCCGCTAAGTTGAAGATGTTAGATATAGAGTTGGTTAGTTGATGATGGAGGTGAGGTGGTGTGTCCTCGGCCAAAGCTGCATCGCCCTCATCTTGGTCATTAGAGTCCATGTAGACATCACGTTGACGTCGAACTCGAGTATATCGCCTTTCTTGCCTCGCAAGCTGCCCCATTGTGTCCCGCTTGTTGGTTGATTGATAAAATCGCTTGATGGATCGGTGGGCGAGCTCTCCCTGGTGAGGTAGACATTGAGCGTTCATTCTTGTCAGGACAGTTGGGCTAGACTTGCCACCAAAACTTACGATCTGGGTGGTATAGGAGTCTGTTGTTCCAAATGAGCGGATAGTGTGAGCGTAGTCTCCGAGGGCGTGGATCTTGTAAGTAGAGATGTTGAAGAGCTTTGGGCGTGCGCCAGATGGAACGGCAGGTCCATGAGATGTTGAGGTGTTCAGTTTTCCTTCCTTTCGTCGACAACGTGCTGCTCTCTCAGCGGGTAACTCAGTCGTTTTGAATGCCACACATGTAAAGTCTCGAAACTTTCTGAGTTGTGAGCCAAGTTGTTGGGTAACTTCGTCAAGAAGAATGAGAGACTCGCTGGTATGGAGTCGCGCCTTAGCAAGCGCATGCCACTGAGCGAGGCGGAAGAGGAGTATGCGTATTACATCGTCATGTTCAGGTGGGAAGCACCCCTCAAAAGCCGGAATTGCGCACTGTAGTAATCATTCAGTACATTTGGATCGTGAATTCCAACTTCTGTCTTACTTACTTGGAGAATGTTCTCAAAGTTCTGAGCTGCATATTGACGAACTTCAGAGACGTTCGGAGGAAACCGCCGGATACTGCCTGTCCCAAATGAGGGTATTTGGTGAAACCTAAAAATATTTGCACGCCGTTCACTAGACTGAGGTGACATGCCAGACTCACCGATCGTTGAGAATTGGTATCATTCTCGGGTCCATGGCATAAAGTAGTCGGAGGAGATGCTTGAAGACTGATTTGAACACGCCCAGTTCGAATTCATGCAAGAGGTCCACAACGAGAATGCGATAAACATTGCATCCTAACGATGCAAGCCTTTCCATGAACGCGTTCTGTTAGATAGTGTGAGACATATATTTAGATGTAGATGTAAACGAACTCAACTTACGAAAGTAGGAACCAGGGATTTCTCCTTGAGGTGGGCCTCTGGAACTGAACCCTTTATTGGTGCCCCGGAATTGTAGATTGCAGCCCATGCGGCGGCAACTTTGTCGCGTAGATATGAACGTAGGTTGGATATCCTTTGGGACATATCAGACCGGAGGCCGATGCGGTGAAAGTTTGTTTTGGGGACAAAACACCGTGGACAAGGACAACTTCCCTTGTCCCGGATTGTGGCGAGGAGAACCCTGCAGTTATGTAGTGAGTTCTCCATGTTCTGCATGAGGTAAAAATGGAATTGTACTTCTCAGGATAGTCTGCCGAGTATGTAAATATCCGAGGGAAGACTCGTCGATACTTCCCATCATAACATTTGATGATGATACCATTTCGGTAGGCCTCAACAAATTCATCATCGAGTAGGAGATTCCATATGGCATGAAAGAGTTCACGTTTACAGTGAGCTAGGATGTCATTTGTGGACTTCTTCTTTGATATCGTAGACACAAATTTGACTATGGTTTCCGGTAACTGTGATATAACAATCAGATGGTGCCACATCATGGCGGTACTCCTTTTCTGAGCTTGAGTAAAACTCACCTTTGGAATGAATGCGACTGGGTGACATGCACCTGAGTTTGGGCAAGCTCGAGTATACTTCGATTGATTCCCAAAGAATAAGTATACCGGCCAGGCAGATGCGTTTCCGAAATGTGCCAGATGTGTTGCATCCGACCAGAACATCAGTCCAGCAATTACTCGTTCCAACTTGCACCCATCATCCCGTCTTTGCTTCTGTATTTCATCATGTGCAGTGATCCAGACATCCGAGGTGTATAATTCATCATATACACGCCGTTCTTGACCCGATAAAGGGGACTTCCAAACACGTTTGAAGGGGGTAAGATGAAACCACTTGGCAGCCTTCTCAGCGAAGACTGCGCGGATTGTACCAGTCAATGAACGGTGAAAGAGCTCTGGAATTTCGAAATCTTTTCCGTTTCCGCTCGCATTTCGTTCTCTTGTAGGCACTGAAATCTTGACAGTAGATTCTTTCCAAGCGTCCTGGGTTTGATTTGGCATGTAGCTATCTGACTCATGTCCAGGTGTATTCTCAGATTTGTCAAAGTGTTTCAATTCGGTTTGTGCATTGAATCCAGAGAAGTGGTTATGATCGGCCCCAGAACTGAATATGTCCAGTATCAGACGAGTGGTTTCAGCCGTGGACTTCTGTCTGCTTCCTGTCATCATCCATGTCATCACGCGCCATATGCCTATGTTCTTCCACGGCCAGGGAGGAGGAGGAGGAGGTAACACATCAGGGAAAGGCATACCCGGGCCACCAGTGCCAGACGGAAGCTCGTGGGTTGTATTGGTGAGTTGATCAATTGTCAAGAACGAATCTGGGTCATATGATGGACGGTGGCGGTATTCGCGTGCAATAGAAAATGCATTAAAGCATGTGCGAAATGAGTCAAATACATGGAGAATTATACGTGGTAGGATTGATCGAGGAGTGGTTTCAGAGGACTCAGATGCACTGGCAGCGTCTGCGTCTACGCTCGATGGAAATGGGAGAGATGGCTCTGGGAGCACGTCCCTGAACCGTGCTGGTAGTCTCCTCGATCGCCCACTGGGTCGGCCTGAACTTCCAAGAGCATCGAGAGTGCTCTCAGGCGCAGGAACTGATCTCAACTCCAAGTCTCCAGAAAATGCAGGGTTACTATTGGTGGCCACTGCTGTAGTGCCGTTGTTGAGATTGGGGATGCCAGTGGTGGTATGATCGTTCATGGGGAATGGCGCAGGAGATCCAAGTCACAGATCATCGTCTTGGGGGCTGGCAATAGAGGACTCTGAGTCATTGGCTACTACCAACTTAGTATCGGCAACCTGTTAACATGATCAAGGTAAGACACGCCTTAGACCAACTTGGAACTCAGGGAAGTTTACCTGGTCTATTACTTTTGCCTTCTTTGAAGCCAGGTTGGTTGCTGTCGGGTCGAGTAGCAGTGGATGTTTGCGCTGAATACTTGCTCGGGCAATCGATCCCTGTCTATAATAGAAGCAGCTTGAACGATGGCGGAGGAGAGAACCACTTGAATCAAATGCTCGTTCACATGACTGTGCCCCACATTTGAAACGGCCAGTATGCATCAGAGAAATCAAGACCCAGGCTGTAAATATGGCTGCGAGAATATGTCTGCCAATACGCATCTATGGGTGTCCCACAACTCGGTGGCAGGAAGTATGGAGTCTGTGGACTTCCGACTCGTTGGGATTGGGAGGCTTGTTTGACCGTGAATGCGGCCACTTCAGTCACTGGTTACCAAGATTGCTCAAACCTCAGGGTCTCCTGAGTCGTCAACTAACAAAAACGGCATGGTGTGTGCATTTTACTATTCTCCTCGTGGTTAGTTCTCCAACCGGTACGGATCACAAATTCTGTGGACAAGCGGCCCCCATCAAGCGGTAACATAAACCTGTTCCATGTCACAATAAACCTAATCTATCCAAGGACAGCTGCATCCGAGTCATCACTGCCGGCACTGTATGCCGTTCGTCGTTAGTGTTCACATCTCCATGGACTCAGAACCATTTATCCATTTTGCTACTAGTGCTCGGACCCAGTGGGGTCAGTTTTGGTCATCCTTGGACGTAAGTAACGCATACCCCGGATAGCCTATTGGCAATTTCCCCACACAAGTAGTAGGTTAGGAACTTAGGAAATTAACGAGGGACTTTCCATCAAACTTCATCAGTGCACAAATCTCGGACGTATGCAAGGCATGTCCCGCGACTCGGAAGACTCGGATTCATCTACTCATAGCTCGCGATCTTCATCGTTCAACATAAGCGCAGCAGAAATCCTTCTTGGTTCTGGACTCTTTCAGGAGGACAGCATCGCACGCATGGGATTTAGTCTTTCTGATATAGATGATCCTGATCTACGAGAAGAACTCATACGTCGGCATGCACAGAACCCCGGCACCTGGGTCAGTGAGACATTAGCACAACCGAATCTTTGGAAAGGCGACAATTTGGAGGCAAGTATTCAATATTTAATACCCTTTCGAGTTTCTGAACACACAAGTAGGACTCGGAGGAACTCGGAGTTGGTCTCCATGCCACTGGCAGTGCCAAACGATTGCGATCAGAATTGCCAACTTCAGATGCCGGAGAAGATGTGAGTGATATAAGCTACTTGAGTAACTTGACATACAGTACTAATGCTGCAATGAACAGGGATTTGGAAGAGGCGAAAGAAAATTGCGGAAGTCTGATGGAACATGTGACGTTGCTGGTTCACGCAGAGAATTTTCAGTGAGTTTTCCATAACAGCGACCAAATTTCATTTAATGAACAGAACAGCAGTGCCAGGCAGCGATACCAGACCACGCTGACACTGGCAGTATGAGCACTAGTAGTATATCCAAGTCCCACTCAGAGTGCTCGTCGACTGTAGTAGAATAGTACTCTTTTTGTGTCATGGGCATCATTCTGAGGAAGCGGGCCAGGGCCTGGCACATGATATGGATGAAACTCAAGCCACTGGCACGTCTGAATCTTTGTGTAATTTACTAGGTTCACCTCAGCACGGTCACGGTAAGGCTGCAGGCCTAGGTCTGAGTTCATCCGATTCAGCAGCACCGTCACACTGGCAGCCTGAGTGGCATGCCAGTGGGCCATCGTGCATCAATGTGCGGGTAGTACTATGTACCTAGTATGGCCTAGTAGCAGTCACATTCTGACTCCGAGTCACAACTTGAATACGGCTGCTTGGCCTCCTCACAAAGTCCGAGTTGCTCCACTGGCAGGACCCTGCTCGCGCCCGCACAACACTAGCTTAAATGGGGTTAGTGTACGAGGGACAGTATTGGTGAGCATTTGGTCATTTACTATACAGGACCCCTGAGGGCGGCCTTACCTGCCTCTCGTAAACTCCTATTAGGCCGTGGTACAGGCTCGGTCATGTGCTGTCTGCAGAAACCCCGGTAAAGATCCGTCCGAGTTACAGTCAGACCCAAGGGCCGAAAGTGTAGAAGTCTGAAGATCAAAGTAACCTGAGCACGTACTGTACACCGTGACCGTCATCTGCCAAGTTGATCATTGACTTGGAACTCACTTTGCCAGTCCTGCCAGTGCAACTCTTTCCCTCGACATCACACCACAGTCCACAATGTGGCAGGCATATGCTCTAGATCATGAGGACATATCCTCAATTTCCGAGCCTCCTGGTCAACCAAGAGAATGTGATGGTGAGCGTATCAACGGCCCATTGAATGGGCCGCCCATAGTACAACAAAAATGACCACTACTTACACAGTCAAATAGAAATGTTTGACATGTTTTCAAGTTCGACAGTACCGTCTCCACAAACGCCAGGCCGCTGCCATGATGATGAAGTCACAAGGTTAGTAACTAACAATGTGTCAGAATCACTCACCGACATAGCTTAACAGTGGAAATTCTTCCCGTCACTCTAGTGTAGTGCTAGTAGAGGATACGCTCAAGTCTCAGGATGTTGTAACTAATCGACCGGACTTGAAAAGAAGGCGGTCGAGTGAGTATAATCTCCCTATGGTATGCATTTGGCATCGGCATCATACTTGTAGATGCACTGATGTAAAGAAATCGAACTAGACACCCCGGGCCCACCGTGGCTTCGGGGGATCACTGACCAATACCGTGACCGCTGATCGAGCAATATCTGTACCTATTCAAGGCCCGCGGCCGAAGAAGAGACGCCGCCTCCAATCTCCCTTCAACATATTTGGACCATCACAGTCCATTCCTAAGGAGTCCGAGAACAATATGGTAGCAGAGATCCTCAAGGAGTTTAACCAAACTGTGAGAGAGCAAACAAAGGTTCTCGCAGAAATCTTGGAGGTGCTGCGCGAGAACTTGAAGCAGATTAATTGAGTCACAGTAGTAGTATAATAACTGGTACTGTATGATCGTTTTCCAATCATCTGTACAAGTAAACATAAGTATATTCCGAGTCCTTCACTAGTATATACGGTGGTGTCGAGAACATCTTGTTTGGAGTGATAAGTGCTCAACATTTCAATGACCACAGAGGCATGTCAAACGACAACGACATTACGACCGTGACATTGCCTGAGTCTGAGTCGATACCTGTAATGCCGTGACTAATCTGCAAACATCCCTGAGGGAACTAACCCAGGATCCATCCGCCAGCCAATCAAGACTCATTAAAACTCACCATGCCGTGTTACGTTACTAGACTCCAGTACTACAGATTAGTACTAGGAAGGATTGATCCCCGGTTTCATCGGCTCCGACCCCGGGCCCTGGAGGAACATCCTCAATTCCTCATATAGAATCTGCACTGCAAGCAGCTGGGGCCGCCGAGCCATTTCCATTATATGTGTGGCAGTCTAGTATGTTCTGATTGACGGAGAATGAAGACGATCAAATCTGAAGGAAAACTTTGTTTCTCGGCAAACTATTGAAGTTACAACTTGAATGCTGCCGCTGACATGATCACGCCGCCACAAAAAAAATCTCCTGACATACCCTTGCTCCACAAATCAGACCCGTGTCACTGACGCGATCTGTTCTCATGTGTCCACCATAAGGCGTTATGTAAGTTCCGAAATGATCTTGGAAACTTTGATCAGCGGGCCTCCAAGTCCTTACATAGATTCTGGAATGTATTTTAAGTTTCTGGGCTTCCATCCATGATATAATTTGTCTGTGGATCATTCAAGCAGGAAAACTTTATAGTCGCCGGCGACTCGCACCAAGTTGCCACCAACCCCTGAACAACGAACAACCCACGAGTCACTCCCCCTCACAATAGACCCCGTTATTATGGACGAATCTACTAATGCCGCTTTGAAGCGCCGTATTGCTGCGCTCGAGGAAGAGAATGCACAACTCACTAACAGATTCACTCGCACCCCGTGAGTTGATTGCTTAGTACTATCAAAGTCCTCAAATCATGTACTGATTGCTGCTGCCGACAGCGTCCACTCATGGGAACGGGAGGGGCGATCCATCCGCCGTCTTGTCACCCTCGTAGATCCTGTCACAGACCTGGTTATGGAGTATGATCGACGCCTCATGGTGACAGGAGATGACCAGGACCTTGAACTCGTTGAGTCCACTGACGAGTGCATTTCCATCAAGTTTGAGTTCTTCATCATCTAATTCTCTACTTCTAACAGGGAGGATCGTACATTCCGATCTTTCAAGAAGCTTTTGGTCTGGTGTCCATCGTTGAAGAAGACCATGCCATTCCACTCTGAGCTTGCCCTAGCTTGTCACCAGGTAAGTTAAAACCCACATCTATTCCAGAACCTTCTCTCATGTGTACATGGCCCACGTCAGTTAAAGGTAGGTGCAGATAGGGTGCGTGGAGATGATGCAAACAATTTGAAGACCTCGGTCGCCACCTGGTTGAATGAACAGCAACCGCCGCCCCAACCACTTCTCCTTGTTGGTGATAAGCTGGGCCGAGGACTCATGCATGATGTTACAGGTAGTCTCTTGTGCCCAGTCGACTTCAAGTGGCTTGATGCTCCGTACGTTATTTCTCCTTTTGATGTCACTCTTTCTAACTGTTCACTAAGGACTCGAGCTGCCATCCGCGATTACCATCCAAACTATGCAGTAACTGCCCACATGTGGCCCTCTTTTTTGTACGCTAAAGGACAATATGATCCCGAGAACCCGTCCAATGGATTGTTTAAAGGAGAGCTACTCGTTAGGGTATGTTCTATGCACTTTGACTCTAGACTATAGTATTCATCCTACTTTCAGGCCTTTCGCTGCATCTTCACTGCTCGGTCTTCATCTCACAAAGAGGTCAACTTGGATGGCGATGACTCGGGGCCACCTGAGAGGAAGCGCACTCGCCGCAATGTCGCTACACTCTTGAAAATGCGATCTGTGCAGCCTCGTGCAATCGCATACATTGCCATTCAAGCAAGTCCTCTGTTCCTGTTCTGCTTGGCGAAGTCTTCTGATAGTCGAAGTTCAGCTACGCTTTGCCCTGTCTAGCTGCACTTTTTGGACCATCAGAGATGATAACTTCGATTACGAGGTCTTCTACCACAATATAGTGGAGTGGTTTGAGCTCCCTGCATCTGCTGATGTATTGAAGGAGATTGAGGACCTCCTTCGCTGGTGGAACAAGTAAGTTGAAAAATCCTGCCAATAGTGACGATCGTTGTAATGCATTCTGTTAAATTAGGAAAATATTTGGTCGTCGTCAGGCATCAACTCTCGAACCCCAAGACATTGCCACATTATCGGTCGCCCGTTCCAAACTCAGAGCGTAACATGCAACATTTCCTCAGCACCTCTTCCCTTCCATCCAAATTCCGTCATAATGTGTTTGTGACCTGCGACCGAGTCCGTTGTACATCACCCCTCTTCTCTCCCTCTCTCCTGTATATCTGACTATGGCAGTGACATGATTGCACCGTGATCTTACACACCCTTGTATTCGAGCCTCGACTAACACTCTACCAGAAAATGAAACACCATGATACGATGGTTGTATCACTAATGTACAATAGTAATCATATTACCAGTCGATAATGTCCATGATGTAAAGCGCCGCTCATGAATGCTGATTGTACTATCTCAACCAAGTCCTGCCGGATGATTGAATGTTTCGCAAACAGCTGTTTATTGTTCAAGTTGGGAATTATGGCCAAATTGCCGTGTCAATGTCCATGGATTGCAGTCTTCGAGGTCCTTGTACACTGCGAGTACGATGGTAACAAATTTGAAACTCACTCTATCAATCTACAAAGCTGCGAAAGAGCCACCGGGATACATGAGATTGTCCCGAAGCACAAAAATTACTGATGATCAATCAATCAATCACCCAGTGCAACCTTGTTCCGCACGTCCAAAGTAAATAGTAGCTTCAGAAATGCGCCTTCATGTTGCCGAGGTAGGCAGATGCCTTGTCATATTTCGGGTCTATAGGCTTGATGTGCATAGATGTCTAACAGGGCAATCACAATCAAGTTGGCACCGGTCTATAACCATAGATGATAACTTTAGGACTTCGCGAGATAGAACTCAGATTTATTGACATTGCACGTTGGAGAGATAAGTATGAGCGGGTTGCAATTACAATCAAGCTAGAACCAAGTCTGCAATATAGACGAGAACTTTAGGACTCCCTTGCGAGATAGAACTCAGATTTATTGCCGTTGCACGTCAGAGGTGACTTTATGAGCGGGTTGCAAGCTGAATGTAATTACTCCTGATCCGAGTATGATTGTGTCATGTGCTACATATTGGGTTGTTATTCGTCAACTACTAGAATATTTTCGTGATTAACAAAGGTTCAGGGCGATGTATACACTTATAACCAAGTTATCAAACCTGTTAGCACAATCCACTCGATTTCGCTCTTTTTGGAGTTTATAATTCAAATCTATTGCTTTGTCAAGAAACTCAGGTTTCAGTGATAAAGCATCTTCTCCAAAAATGCAACAAAACTCTTCTCGAGCTCCAACTGTTCCTATCTGATATGAATCCTGGCCAGAAGGTAGTATCACCATAGGAAGCAGTGGATGTGGAAGTGTTACAGGGATCTTTGCATGTGGCCATGAGTCATAAAAGTCACCAGAGTCTGAGTCTTTATCTGAAGCATAGATGAATGCAAAGCACTGCCCAGGGATTACTTCATAACACAGGAGGTTGATAAAGTAGAGGATTTTTTATTGGCTTTTGGGATCCAAACACTTTCATTACATAAGCATCAATCGTATGTCAAAGGAATACTGCTTGTTTGATACTAAATTGTATCTTGGAATTTCACTGACAGCATCAGGAAAAAGATTTCACTACGACATTAAGTGACAACTGCTATATAGCACTATGTTGTCATCATTTACAAATCACATTCTACTATAGCCTACTATAGCACAATCCCCATTTATTGTATACTACTGTAGCTGGATGACCTGGGGCAAGTGGACCGTGCACGGCTGCCATGGACAGGAAGAAAAGGCAGCAGTGGAACCTGCAGACGTGTGCGCGCGTATGTCCATGTGGACCCGGTGAGCAGGAGTGATGGGATCTTGACGGCGGAGAGGACGAGCTCCGGATATGCCGGGTACACAACATAGACACCAACGAAGAGAGCGATGAGCCGATACGCTGGGTACATGGCATTAGGGTCTGTCATGGGTGCGGGTTGGCATTTGCGTACCCGCGCCAAACCCGTTACCCGTGGCCACGGGTACGGGTATCGTGGTGGTGGTGGCAGTGTTCGACGCATCGCCGCCGTTCGCCGCCGTTGCGTCAGCTGACACGTCGGTCGTTGTCGTCCCGGTTCCCGTTCCCGTTCCCGTCGATGCATCGCCGCCGTTCGCCGCCGTCGCGTTGTGGCACGCCGTTGCATCAGTTGACGCGTCGTTCGTTGTCGTCGTCGTGGGTGGCGTTCGTGGTGGTGGTGGTGGTGGCTCCGTAGCCTCCATTTGTCGTCGTGTCAGGTGTGAGGGAGAGGAGGGAGAGGGCGGGCGCCGTTCGTCATGGTCGTCGTGTCGTGGTGGTGGTGGCAGCGCGGTCGACGCGTCGACGCTCGTCGTCGTCGCATTGTGACACGCTGCCGTTGTCGTCGTGGTCGTGGCGGCGGTGATGCTGGTGCTGGGTGCCGTACATCAGCGCTTCGTCGAACCTCATGAAAAACGAGCGCGGTTGCACGGTCTCCATGAACGGCGCACTGCGGAACGGAGAGAATTGGGACAAGTCGAAGTGGGCTGTAAGGGAAATTAAGTTAAACCAAGTTTAAAAGAATAGTCTAATCTTTGTCAGTACACACCGGGGGTTGGAGGAAGATGAAACGGGGATGTGAAGCGTTGTGGGTGGACCATGGCTGAGGGACTGACAACGCTGGATATGTTGATGGTGAAGAGCGCGCCATTTGCGTGGGCGTGTATGCCGGTGAGGGAGATAGTAGCGTGACTGCGCGTGTTTTTTGTGTCGAGAAGGTCACCAGAGGTGTTGCTATAGGTGACGAGGCCGATGCATGCGGGAGCGCGCACAGGCCGTGAATGTGAAGATTGTGCAGCAGCCGTTATGGCGCGCGCTGGTGTGAAGGGAGACGCAATGTGAAGGGTGCAAGTGCTGTGGTTGAGTCCGTTTGACATCCGGAAAAGGCCAGGCGTCTCGAGAGCGAGGAGGTAGTGGGTGGAAGTTGGGCGGAAGAACAGCCTGAGCAATTTGGACGAGGCGTTAATACCTGCGGAACCTATGTTGAGGACATACGCATCAAGGTTGGCGTCTACAACCGACAAGAAAAAAAAAAAGAAAAAATTGTGCAACGCACCGTAAAAAGACGTCAATTTCCAATGACGGCACGCATATGCATTTACGGATTATCGTTCACAGGGTCAAACAATCCCGACCGTCTTGGTCGACATCGCTACACCTCCAACCGGCAGCTTGAGTCTCTTCAATCTTTATGTGGTACTGTCGCGCAGCTCTGGACGATCGACAATCCGACTCCTTCGTGATCTTGAAACTAAAATATTTCAGGAAGCACATTCCCCAGAGTTGCTGGCTGAGGACGATCGGCTTGAAGAGCTGAATGAGAAGACGCAAGTCGAGTGGAAACAATTGGGGGCCCCACGATGTTCAATAAAGTTTGTTCAATTTGTACTTATTGTCAAAATGGGATATCAAGCGAGCAAGCGAGGTAATCCATTCACATCTGATGTCAGTTTCATCTGGTCCCATCTCTGCTCCTTTGGGTTGGAGCAGTGACGACGAATACTTGGAGAAGAGTTACTACTGGGACAGTAAAAATCCTGATGGCTTCAACCTCCCAGCCATGCTGGAAGACGCGTACGGCCTCACGGAAGTTCAACCCACTTGGACTCGACACCCCGACCACGGAGAGATATTCTTCGTCTTCGAGGCCAAGCCCAAGTCTGGAAAGAAGCTTTATTACCTTTGGAACGGCATCGCGGGTTCAATTTGCCAAATTATACCAGAGACGCTAGATGAAATTAGGAGCATCATTGAAAATACCGGAGAGGCTGCAGGTTACCTGAAGGGATTGGAAATGAGGCTGGTTGCACCAAAGGACTATAATGTATCACGTCTATGACTCTGTCAGTGCGGTGGTGTATTGAGTATACTAGGGCGGGGTTGTGCTGGGAAACGCAGCTTTGCGCAGACCAAACTTATAACAGGTGTGACTCACGGTAGCGAATGATTGCTCGGAGGTAGAAAGGGTGTAAGGATACTGTACTAATTCGATCGATTCGTCTGTCACGCGTCACACGGGCCTCCAAATGACGAAAATTTCAGGTTCGTCACGCGTCACAGGCCCAACTGACGAAATTTTTCGGCGAAAGCAAATTACCCTGTTATTAATTAATTAATTAATTAAGATAAGTACACAAATGGAATTCCACCAAAAAAGAGAGATTTCAACCGTTCTCTGCCAAATAGCATACGTCCGCACAATTACAGGAGTCTCTGCCAGCGCAGGGGTGCCGGTGAGTGCTTATACTGTAATCTACATGTGCTATCATTCATCGTGACTCAGCCAGAAGCGGTGGGAGTAAAGCGTGTTAGCCTTGCGCTTGCGTTTCCCACGCCCCATCTCTTCATCAACTTCGCTCGCAACGTCCTTCCCCTCACAGAAATCTAACGACAGGGATTGTCGCAATTGTTTGAAGGTCTTCAACATTGGGCTGTTCGGAGCTGAAGTAGGTAGACGGGAGTAAACTTTGAGATTTTGTAAGGGCAGTTGGACTCGGAGGAAAGGGAAATTTGAGAAAATGCAGGATTGATAGAGTTGGACTAGGAAGCAGAGCCGCTACTGCAGCAGCAGGCATAGCAAGCATTGTTGGTAGAATGATTGGCATCAGAACAATACAGAAATTCAACTACAGTCAAAATTTTCATCGTGCTATATTCATTTGGGAGTGTGAACTCTTATTGGTCTGACGAAATGACGAACATTTCGGGCGTGGTCACGCGTCACACAGGCAGATGACGAATTATATTTTCGTCAGACCTTGTCACGCGTCACATGGCCTGACGAATTGATCGCGATGGTACAGTACGTTGTAAGCGGGGGAAAGGAAAAGAAAATTCGACAATGGCGAGTGGAGGATGGAAAGGAGTTGGAGAAGCCAAAGAACGTTGGGGGTGACGTCGGTGATATCTGGGAGCTGGCAGTCACACAAGATGAGAAGTGGATCGTGTGTGGGACGAAGAGTGGTCAAGTAATCATCCGGGATGCAACAAGCCACGAGAAGGTGAACGAGTTCCAAGCACATGGCGCGGTGAATGCATTGGACGTCTCAGCCGATGGGATCAGAGGACAAGACGCTCAGTGTCTGGTCTTTTCCCGCGGGCGAGCAACTCCTCGGCCCATTCGAACACGGGCATTATGTGCTCGCCGTCAAGTTCTCTCCTGATGTGCGATTCATCGCCGCTACCACTGCATGGGATCGAGAATCCATTTGGATTTACGACAGCCTCAACGGTCGCCTCCTCGCAGACATTCCAGTTTGGTCACGGTTCAACTCCGGTTGCAACGGATCGCTCGCCTGGGCAAGCGACTCCAACCGCCTTTTTGCCTTGTCTGAAGACAGCAACATTCACTGTCTCAACGTGTCCACCAGGAAGACGCTCGCGAAATGGCGCATTCACAGCGACGACAATCCAAGGTGTATCGCAGTGGCATGCAACGACACAATCATCGCAGCCTCCGCTAATTCGTCGATCTCACTCTGGGACACTAAGACTCATCAACAAATTGGGACCGTCATCCACCACTCCCACTTCATCTGTTCCATGGCCATCTCGCCAAACTATGATATTGCGACTGCTGGAAACAACGCGATCACGCTGCAGAATCTTTGTGACATGCTTCCTTCACCCTACCGCGACAATGTGAGTTACGCTGCTCATGTAAAATCACGTCCTTCAAGTTCTCATTTTGTCCATAGGCGCTCCTGGTCCGCTTGGAGCGGGAAATTGGGCGCTTGAAGGTTGAAAAGAAAAGAAAGATCTCGAAAACACGGTTCAGTCCCTATGTGCACAAAACTCCTGCCAAAGTATACTTAACATTAACTATATGGCTCTGCCGCGCTGACATTCGTTTCCACCAGTGGACGATATAGCGAATCTCGAGAAAACTGTTCGAGGACTACGTACCCAACTTGCTACATCCAACGAGGAAAAGATAGGCCTCAATGAAATGATCAAGTCCCTTCGCGCACAAAACGAAACCTTAAGTGTGTTCTGTCCACCTGCCGCCCTACGTCGTTGACAGTCCCATGTTTTAGATCGCAAAATCACTCATCTCGACGAATCGGGAAAGGAACTGCGCAGTGTGCTTGTAGCATCTCAAGGCACAGTCAATTGATTAAGTCAGAGCATCAGGGAGCTACGCACAGATGTTGATCTACCCGAAAAGAGCTCATGTGTGCCTTAAACCATCTTCTGCTAATGACTCTCTGACCCATTTGCAGTATCTATTGCACAAAAGATAAACAAGCTCGATCTATCTGTCCAGGAACTCGGTAACCAATTCGTCACATGCAAATGTGCCCTCCATGTATATGACAAGAAGCATGAGTGTGAAACATTGTATGCCGACGGTCATATATATGATGCTACACAGCATATTGCAAAGCTGATGACTGAGGAACTGTGGCATAACAAACTAGTCATCGATTGGCTGAAAGGTGAGTTTGTGTATCTTATCCTATCAGTATATTCAATCTCTACCATCAGAATTTGTGCACCAATGTGTATCAAAGCTTCAGGAGATTAGAGACATTCCATTGCTACCATCAGAATTTGTGTACCGATGTGTATCAAGGTTTCGGGAGCTCGGAGATGAGGCGTCAAGTTTCAAGAACATGACGAAGCTCTTTCAGCTTACTCCACTGTCTTGCCGCTTACCCTCTTGCCTTCAGAAGGTGTGCTTACAGGATGGGCAAAAAATATCAGTGACATCATAGTCAAATGCTGCAAGGCGCGAGTAGGCTTGTTGGACTCGGAGGACGAACTCATAAGTGTCACTGAAGTATAAATTGATCTACGTGACGTGCCGAGTTGACAGAACTGACCATATAATCAGATCACTGAACGTGACCCATCAAATTACAAAGGGTACGAAAGGAAACATGTGATATTACATAGCCTGGGGCGTTACAAGGAGGCATTCGGCACATTTCAGATGATGCTGTTGAGAATGGAGAATTCACCTGACCCACAAGTCCAGAGTGAGTCGTTCTGATTCATACTGTATGACTCGGACGTACACTGACTCGGATTTGTGTCAACAGACATGCGCGGTTGTTATCTCGACACAACTCCACTCATTCGCCAGGTTGTCGAGCAGACCATCCATGACATACCCCGAGCACTGATTAACACCACTACCGGTCGTCTCTACGATAAGGCAATGCAGGCAGCAGCTTTTGAACAAGTCCCCATATTCAACGAGTTGCGGTCTCTCATGACGACCCACGATGGACTCGACCGTGCACACATCCAGAGAGAGGTGGAGAAGTTTTATGAATATGTGATGTTTTCGCAGGTGGCAGCCGCCCGAGCCATCATTCCAAATGGTCAAGAATGCTGTTATCTATAGACTACCCACATCCCCCACGATCGACAAACTCATCAACTTCTGCAAGCTTGTGCAGTCTCTCAGTTTCCGGTGGGCGTGGAGTGACACGTGCTGTGTTAACCAGAGCGACAAGGGGGTTCAACAAGAATCAGTCGTCGCGATGTTCCAGTGGTATTGTCGTGCGGCAATGACAATCGTCCATCTTCTTGGCGTTTTCTTCAGGCAGCATTGTAATAATGAAGGTTCACTTTACCTACAGTCCTCGAGAAAAAAGTGGAACTTCGATCGCGACAGCCAGTGAAGCTTCAATTTCAGCGCGCGCGCGTCGCATCTCGACTCATTCAGCATTCAGCATAGCCACTGAGCGCTGGGTCGCGGCGCGTCGACGCTTACATAATCGCGCCTCGCGCGCCGCCGGCACTTCCAGAACACCCGCCACATGTCCATATTTGGACACATAGATATAATATCCCTCCCCTCCCCTTTTTTCCTTCACCCCTCGTTCCCCTGCCACTAATAAATTAGTTTATTATTATAATAATATTCTAGCATACATTTCAAAGATTTTTACCGCTTGAACTATACTATTAGGTTCTATATATAGGTAGATATGTAGATATGAGTAGAAAATACAAAATGCAATCGCAAAATTTACTGGGTAGGTAAATAGCTTCGGAAAATTCGTTCCCTGTTAGCTAACATGTATTAGAATACCTCCCTAACAGCGATTAGCATGGGTAGTAGATGCTGTAGCAATAGATGTAAATAGTCCCCCTACCCCTGAATTCCAAAAAGCGGTTCGTAAATTTGTTCTGATAGTTAGATCTATTCTACAAATTGATGGGGGTATTCCCAGTATATATATCTACATCCTATAAACAGCACGGAGTTGAGGAGGCTTTACCTGTAATTCAGGAGAAGAAATGACCTCCTACCCCTGAATTCCAAAAAACCGATTCGTAATTTTGATCTACTAGGTAAATATATTCTATAAAGTGATGGGAATATATATAGTATATGTATCTACATGTTGTAAACGACTCGGAGCACAGGGAGCTTTCCCTCCAATGCAGGAGAAGAAATGGCCTCCTACCCCTGAATTTCAAAAAAGCGTTTCGAAAATTTGATCTGCCTGGTAAATATAGTCTATAAATTGATGGGAATATATGTTATATATGTATCTATACCATACTAGAAGCTCAGACTCGAGGGAGGTCTTCCTGGAGTTCAGAAGAACATATACCCTCCTCCTCCCTGAATTACAAAAAAGCGGATTATATATTTAATTCTCAAGGGAAATATACTCTGTAAATTGGCTGAAGTGTATCTAGTATATGTATCTACACCCTCCCAGCATCTATAAGTCGAGGGAGCTTTCACTAGATATACAGGAATAGATATGGAATTTACCCCTATATAATCTGAAGTGATTGGGATATTGGTCAGGACATCAGGGCAACTATCTAGACATTTGAAATGTATATAGTACATTACACTATTAAATTTGTGAAAGGATCCCTGCAGAATTGAGTGCTTGAGATCAAAAATAAGATTGAAGATGCGTGGGAAACTGATGAAAACATGTGGAGATTTACAAAAAAACATACCAGGAACACATAATTATGGTGGTAAGAGTGTACTAAGAATATAGGGACAACTATTTACATACATTAGAAGCTGTTCTGAGTACTGTGCCTAGTGGTAAATGTTATCAGAATGTTCAAAAAGCGAAATAAATGGATAAATCTCCTCATGAGTTGTTGCCATTCACTAGTGTAATATATAGAACATCAACAGTAATTTCGCTTTTTGAAGCAAAAGGGTATCTCCCGCGAACAGATAAACCCCCTCAATGCTGTTCTCTATGGCGCAACAGCGGGATATGCGGTAGTAAGCCCCGCCAATCAATCACTTATTTCAGCTCAGTTCATCGGTTCGTTCCTAGCTGTGGGCAGTGATATACCCCATAGACATGATCAAATCTTGGATGCAAACTGACGGGTTCAGTCCTTCGACCGGTCAGAAGTATACCTCTACTTTGGACTGTGTGCGGAAAGTATGGCGATCTGAAGGCATCGCGGCCTTCACGCGCGGGCTCGGTCCCACGCTCATTCGGTAAGTGAAACCTATATCATCATCCCACACTGACTCATCGGCGATCTATGCAGTTCGCCGTTTGCCAATGGAGCTACCTTTTTGGGCTTTGAGCTGGCAAGCCGGTTTCTTTATTTATGATTAATGAATGAGTCGGGGCGCCTCCCCCGACCCTCCAAGCAATACCATTTGATGCTGGGAGCTTTATCAATGGTTATCAAAGCTGGCTCAGTTGACTGGGACGTACATACACACACCACTGCTGAGCTGTCACTACAAGTAACCTGGAGTTTCCTTTTGTCCTGTGCCATATCCTGGTCGTTTGGACTTGCTTTTTATGGTACCCACAAGCCTTACCCGATGGGACTGGTTGATTGGAGCATACTCTGGAGGCACTGGACTAACATAATCTGTTATGACTTCTAAGTGACAGCGAAGCATGCTTCCTCCGATAGGCTCGCACATGCGTGGGTGTACTAGCTGAGCGAGGTGGGTACTCACGCGGTCACCCGCCAATGCCTGACACGTCGGAACGTTGCCCCTAGTGCCGTGCAGGATGATGCAAATTGTCTCCTGTTTCATAAACACGAAGAATCAAGTGGTTTCGTAAAGTACATCATATCTGACAGTGGGAGGGCCGATTGAGTCGAATCCTGGCTCCTGAGCTTGAATGATGGCTCTGTCAATTCAGAAAGAACGCGGAATGCATATCATAGGCCGCTGTCGCGGAGATGAACTTTACTTGGGCATTTAGAGGAATTTTGTATGCGGACTGACGTATGTTCTAATTTCCCTTTGGTGGCCTTAGGCTTCAGTCTGCGAAATCGCCAGTATATGGCTATGGTAACGATATGGATATGGAGGTCAATTTGCTAATACAGTCTAAGGTGTGCCAGTTTATGATGTACAGATAACAAAATCCTTGCGTGAACATAAACTGTCACGATCAGAAGAGGATTTCAATTTGGGAGGAACAACTTGAAGGCGTTACAGCAAAACACGTTCAAAAAGGAAACAGTTCAGGTTGGCGCTCACCGGGCTGCTGCTTGTTCTCGAAGGAGATGCCATTTCACATCGGGTACGACGCATCGCATTTGCCGTTCTCGGTCCATAGTATTCTATACTCTGCACGATTTTGGTGCTCCTGTATGTGCCAGTGGGCTGTCTTCGTGGAAACTTCATGATGAGTTCAGCACTAGTACCGACTCCTGGTCATTGAACGTCTGAACCACGGGTCTGAATCCGATAACATCCTTTGGACGATGTTTCATGATTCGAAATTTGCACGAAGCGTTCTTCCGATGAGCTAGGTGATCCTGATTCTCGAAAAGTTGTCACTATCTGCCAGTCAGCCCTCCTCGAAGTAATTATTCGGGCGTAGCTTGGAATTAAGGTGGTACATACTACACACCGTCAAGCTCAGGCTTATCTGTTACAACAACTTAACTGACCACCACAGTAGCCGCCATCCGTCGTTGGTATTCTCATCTTGCCAACACTAGAATGACATCACTAGTGCAGGCCCTGCAGGGTCTGAAAGGTGCCAACAAGTAATAATACACTGGCTTTTTTGGTGGGTAAAGATGCCAGAGTCTCGCTATATCCATGTGAGGGCTATACTATATAAATATGTAGGTAGCAATATATAGGATTATGATGGCGGCTGCAATCAGTGTGTCAGCGTGAAACTGGGTCTTGGAAATCGTGTTATCCAACTCACACATCACAAAAACCGCAAATTTATGATATGCTCTGAGATAGTAATGTCAGATGATATTAGCGTTGTTATTTCGGCCCGGGTCTGTCATATTTAGGAGCGTGTTGCAATTCAATCCAAGAAAGCTCATTTTCTGCTCAGAATGCTTATACTTAGCTGCGTACGTCGGTATTCTATCCATATTGACAGCTATTCTGGCCAATCTGACAATGACAGGTATTCGATGCTAGTAATCATGTTTATAACGTCTACCATCCATATAACAATACATAATTTTGTATGCGACGATCTGGGGATCACTGACAACTACCAAAATTTCAATCACATCGTTCGCATCTACCATCTACTAGGGATATGAAGGAGTAAAACGGCAGAAGCAGGAAAGGGGGAAACAGAATCGAGACGACGGTTTGACGATCCAAACGGTAGGTCGACGACAGCAGAGCAGTACTTGCGAGCGAGAACGAGACGCCAGACTTGACAAACGATAGTAGCCTGAGGTCGACGACACAAGAAAAAAACTTGCGTGAAACAGCAGAAGCAGGAAAGGGGAAACAGAGTCGGCAAGAGACGACGGATCGGCGATCCAAACGGTAGGCCGATGACAGCAGAGGAGTACTTGCGAGCGAGCATGAGACACCAGACTTGACAAACGATAGTAGCCTGAGGTCGACGACACAAGAAAAAAACTTGCAAATCATCGCTGGAAGGCAAAGAGAAGTGCTAGGCGTGAACAAATATGATATACGCACTTTATTTCTTCCCTCTCCTTGGTACCTTCCGACGTGCCTGAGGTGCTTGTTCTCCATCCGAATCCACTATTGCCTTTCGCTTTCCTCGGTTAATCGAAGATTTCTTCTTATCTTTCTTTGCCTTGTCTGAGTCTCTTTCGAGGTCGGAAAGATCGCTCAGCTCAGAAAGATTCTTCTCATTATTGGTGGTGAGATTAATCGATGAACCTGGATGACGAGAGCGACCGTGCTCAAGACTAGCCTGAGGGTTGGCTTGAGGGAGAGTAGGCGAACCACGAGGCCTAATAGTCGTCCCATCCTCCTCCTCTGAGTTGACATCAGCCGGAGGTGGTGAAACTGCCTTCTCCAGGTCGACAGAGGCAGCGGTTGGAATGTGCGACGATGGTCTTGAATTCACTTGAAGAGTAGCAGGTGCAGGAGCAGGCGGATTGTGAGTCTCGGCGATAGCTGCACCGACCCCAGTGTCGTCCTCTTGAAGTATTGAATCAGCATTGTGACTAGCGGATGCGCGTGCGGCGGCCTGAGCACGCATCTTGGACAACATCCCTGGATTTGCATCTTCATCATCCTCGTCTTCGTCATCATCTTTGTTGTCAGCAACGTCCTTCTTCCGACCCTTCTCATCGTTAAACAGAAGTCTGGTAGAAATAATTAGCGTAGTATGTAGACTAGTAGTAGTGAAATAATCAAGGACGTACTTGTTATAGTGTTTGAAAAGGCTGTTCTTCCATGCATCGTCGTCACATTCATCGATCAAGTCCATTAGACTGTAGTAGTACGCGCGGTAACTGAAGATGCCATCTGTCTCGGCCCACCGGCTCTTTGAACTGATTGCAAAGCGAGCCTGTAAGAATCACTTTCAGTACGGCACGAGTCGTCAACCAACAAAAAAGAAAAGAAAAAAACATGCCAGGACAGCAATGTAAGCGAGTTGTGCACCCCCAACTTGGTCCATGAAATTCAGCTCAGAGTTGTTGCGCTTTGCGCCACGAGCCTCGCCACCCATGCCCGTTGCTGGGCCCGTGAAAATGTGTCTCGTAACCTACAAGTGGATTCGAGTCCTGTAAGACCCTCCGACATGAATATGATGAGCCACTTACCCGTTCGACATAGAACCCACGGAAAAAACCACGAAACATGTTGTCTACATCAAAATTCTGACCATTGTCTTGCCATAAGAATGCCGGAAAGTTGGTTGAGGTCATTTTGATCTTTCCGCTCTCGAGTTTCTTGCGTGTTCTATTGTGCATACATGGTCAGTGTGTATAGGCACTCTACATAGAATGCTCCTAGCTCGATGGGGTCTTTGATGAATGCTCCCACAGAGCGCACCGGACAGAGATATTGGGCGAGGACAGGATGGTTCAATCCCAACGCTGAGCGGGAGGCTCCAAGAGGGATTGGGGGCTCCAGAGAGCTAACGTTCGGTGGAGTCACATAAGAGGCCAATCGTTCACGTAGTTTGCCTGTATCACTGCTCCTCGCCTCGTTTACGGCCTTGTTTATCTAAAGACAACGATAAGATACCAATATGGTATCTATATGCGCGTATTACTTCCCTTTTTGATTACTTTTCTGAGTTGTGCTGAACGAGATGGGTTGCCAATCAAGGCTTTGATCCCGGGAATGACCCGGACAAGTAGTGCATGTATACGTTTGTATCGCGCGATCGTTGAAGCCGAGCTAGAGGACAATTAGTGACTAACACCATGGTGTGTCCAACTTGGGCCAGGACTTACATTCCACTGAGGCATTTTTCACGATGCTCTTGGACTCCTTCATCCTCCGACTCACTCATTTCGCCCCTTTCGGCCACTTCCGCCTGTTTGGCAAGCAAGACGATGTCAATAATGTTACCGACGTCAGCGAACATATCATGGCAACGTCCAATTGCACGTCCAGCAGCGCGACATGCGGCAAGTTCCACCCCTAAGTTGCCATCTGTCTCGGACTCTGAACCGGATTCACTACCAGAATTGGGTTCCTCGGTGTCCCAGGCGTCGGGAAGCCTTCTGACCAAGATATTAGTCAGTTGTCCATTCAAGCCTGGGCCATTACCTTTTCTTGTCCTTTTTGCGACGTTGGTTGCGCTCATCAGGAGTGTGGGACCGCTTTTTGCTGCCACTGGATATGGATGATGGCATGATGGGTGTAAGAGGACAGGGGCGACACCACAACTGTTGGGGTAAAAGTTACGACGGGGATAATCGTGTGAAATAAACCGGGTTGTTCCGAAATGTTCCAGGTCATGGTACCGTGACTGACTCCAAGTCGGAGTCACTTTGCAGTCTCATTCAACACACCAGGTGCAATAAATACACAAAATTCTTGACCCTCAATTATGACCCTCATCTGCATCGGATGCACAAGAACCTTTGAGACCCAACGTTCCCTGAGTGCTCACCGAGCTCAATGCCGAGCAAGCGAGACCCTCACTGCAGATATCCACTCCCGGCATCACCGACATCGAAACCGCAGAAAAAAGCGCAAACACCGTTCATCAAGTTCTCGATCTAACTCAGTTGCAGAGCTATCAGCCTCAGACTCTGTGCCTCGACACCTGGTGGGACCTAGTACAGACCCATATTCCTTGTTACTTGAAGTAGGAGACTATGATGATGGCGGTAACATTGATGGGTTCCAGACACAAGTATGTCATATCAACGTGATTTGGGGCTAAGTGGCTCACAACTACTACTAGGTTGATGTGGTTCCGAGTCCAGGCCCTTCTGCCCAGTCCCCGGGCCCTCCGAGTCCCCTGGTTGGCCGGTCTGCACGTTCTGGGCGTACAATTCGCCTTCCAGCACGCTACCGTGACTTTGTACCAGAAGATCCAGAGATTCTTCCTGTCGAGATACCTTGCCATTCATCCCCAACATCTTCTCGTTGCTCTGCCTCACAATCACCACCTCATCAATTCCGGACGGATCCTGATTCATTTGGCCTCTTCCGTATCTACCCGGAGAAACCTACCCATATTCCACGCTCTGATCTGTTGAGCGCAGTTGATGCACCCACTCTTCTCCGAGCAACGGCCCCACCTTCTGACTCCATTAACATTGTTCCACCCTCGGAGATCACCCGCGAGAACCTTTTCTCTGCGTTTAGCAGTTCAACTGCTGGTCTTATGATGTGTTGGCATTACACGAAGTCGACATCAAAGTCCAAGGATGAGCTTAATCGCCTTGGGAAATATATCAAGGATGCCGAATTCAACCCAGCAAAGGAACCCGACTTTTCCCATGATCGTGAATATAGGCTCATCAAGAAGTACTTGGAGGACGAGTCTAATCCATTTCGAGAGCAACATGGGTGGACTCGCAGCTCTGTTACCATCCCACTTATCAAAGAGGGAATAAGCTATCCTTCTGAAGGCGATCCGAGTGTCCCTATGCTCGAAGTCGACAACATATTTCATCGCTCTCTCGTTGATATTATCAAATCCGTCTTGAGTGGCAGCGCTTCTTCCTCTTTTCACTTTACACCATTTGATCAGTACTGGACCACCCATGACGGACGGCAGATTCACGTCTACTCTGAGGCTTATACGTCGTCACGGATGATGATGGCACACGAGCAAATCAATCGCTTGCCCAGAAGCACAGATGATTGCCATGAACGTGTGGTCCTCCCCATAATGTTATGGTCGGATGCAACGCAACTAGCCAATTTCGGTAGTGCGTCACTGTGGCCTGTGTATCTATATTTTGGCAACCAATCCAAGTACGTTCGAGGCAAGCCAACTTCGAGGGCATCCCACCATCTTGCCTATATTCCATCGGTGAGTAATCACATAGTAATGCAGTATAATTTCCTAAGCAATATCGCTCTAGCTACCAGACAATTTTCAGGATACGTATGCTCAAGCACATCAAGAAGCGTCGACTGCTGAGATCTATACCCATCTCAAACGGGAACTGATGCAAGCTGTTTGGAAATTGCTGCTAGATGGAAAGTTCGTTGAGGCATACAAGACAGGGTTGCTGATCGAGTGCGTTGATCATGTCGTTCGACGTTTTTTCCCTCGTTTCTTTAGCTACTCAGCCGACTACCCAGAAAAGTAAATCATGACTTCCTTTATCTGCGAGGCTTCAAGTAGCTAATCATGCCGCCGACTAGAGTATTATTGGCATGCATCAAATTCTTAGGAGAATGTCTTTGCCCTCGCTGTCTCATCAAAAAGTGGCTCGTTGCTAACATGGGCAAGCCATCAGACATGGTTATCCGACAAACACAAGTCCGGGTTAATAACAATGTGTATCAAAAGTTGATCAACAAGGCACGCAGGCACATTTTTCAAGGCAAGTCTCCAAGCAGCAAGGCCGTTCAAGATCTTCTCAAGGATGACTCTTTGGTTCCAATTCGGGTGAGTGGCCAGTTTCCAAGTCCTTGGCCGACCATGCATTTGACGATCTCTACATGTGCAGAATGCATTCTCAGAAAGTCTTTCATCCAAGGATGTGCCATTTGATTTCTTTTTGTTGTTTGTCGTCGATCTGCTTCACGAGTTTGAACTCGGAGTTTGGAAGGCAATCTTTACTCATCTGATGCGTGTATTACATGCCCATGAAGGGGTGACTGAGCTTAATTGGAGGTACGCCATGATCTTATGATTAATGATGAAAAATTCAAGGTCGTTGTTTTGACAGGTATCGAGTAGTACCCACATTTGGACGTGGAACCATCCGACCATTTCATCAGAACGCTTCATCTATGAAACGACTTGCAGCAAGAGACTTCGAGGATCTTCTCCAGGTACGCAACGCTACTAGTTCACACAGAAACGTGTTCGAAAACACTTTCTAGTGTGCTATGCCGGTCTTTGAGGGATTGCTCCTCTCTCCCCATAACGAGATCGTCCTCGATCTTCTCTTTGACTTGGGTGCATGGCATGCATTTGCCAAGCTTCGGTCCCACACAGACGACACACTCCTCTTGTTTGATGTTGCAACACGTCATCTTGGCTATTCGGCACGAACATTCCAAAAGAGGACATGTGCTGTATTTCTGACAACAGAGCTACCCCACGAATCAGCCGCCCGTGCTCGACGTCGAGCAGCCCTTGTTGCAAAGAATCCTCAATTGGCAAGGACTGGAAATGCGAGCGCTGGACCCAAGATCAAGAAGTTGAATCTGTCGACCTACAAATACCATGCACTTGGCGACTATCCAGAGATGATTCGCAAATACGGAACTACGGATGGCTACTCTACTCAAATAGTAAGTGGAATCTCCCTAACAGGCTAGCACTTGTGTTCATCGTAACTAATTGAACAGGGTGAGCTTGAGCACCGCCGTTCGAAGCGACGTTTTGCTCGTTCAGGCAAGAAGAAAGACCTGCGAACAGCAAGCATTGCCAATCAAGAGGCAATTGAACGATTTATCAATGAGGTTAATGACACATGGGAAGCAATTCGAGAGGCTGACAGGAATCGACGTTCAAACATGGCCCATACACAGCCCGTGCAAACTCAATCGTCACCCACAGACCATTACTACATTGCTGCATCTACGCGGAATGCACATGATCTCACAGCTTGGCTGGGAAATAAAGCTGATGACCCCGCAATTGAGGTATGTCTTGACCCCATTTGAGAGATGGTAACCGATGCACTAGTTAGTATGATTAGGGTTTTATCCCCCGTCTTAAGGATCACCTACTGGCTCGCATACGTGGCCTGGCGCAGAATGGATTCGAGCACCAATTCTCAGATGATGAGCGAAGCTGCATTGTCATCCGAGACAACCAGTTCTTCCAACATGCGTTTTTGCGAGTGAATTACACTACGTATGATCTTCGCCGAGAACAAGACTCAATCAATCCACAAACACGCGCTGATATCATGGTCCTTTCACAGGAGGATGAACGGTTTCATCCCTACTGGTATGCTCGAGTTTGCCTGATCTTTCATGTCATGGTAGAGCACCGCCCGGACCTTCTATCTGTGTTTTCGAAGCCAGAGCGAATCGATGTCTTATTCGTCCGCTGGTTCCACTTGGATGTCAACCACAAGTTTGGATGGGATGTCAAGCGATTGCCTCGCCTACAATTTTGTGATCAAGAGCACCTGGAAGATGCATTTGGCTTCGTGGATCCTGATTGTGTCGTCCGGGGTGTGCATCTGATTCCTGCGTTCACCAACGGACCAACCGACAAATTGCTCAATGATTCTTTCGTAAATGCAGAGCCGCTAGCAGAAGGGTGGAGACCTCATCAAGATTGGACCTTTTTCTATGTAAACATGTAAGTCGTTTCAAACAATTTTGTGGCCGTCGATCTGATACCCCTCAGCTTTGTCGATAGAGATATGTTTTTGCGTTTTCGTGGTGGTGGAATTGGTCACAAGATCACTCGTGATTGGGATGACATTTTGCTTGCGGAAGGACGACATGATCCGCCAGATGACTCATCTGATGAAGACTCGAATCAAGGAGAGGGTGACTCGGCTGCAGACGAGGAAGAACTTGAAGATGCCGCTCAGAGAATTGACGAGGAAGAACTTGGAGAAGGTGCTCATGGAATCGACGATGGGATTGATAATGTGGTGGCAGACGAGGGTGAAGAGCTGGATGAGGTCGTTTGGGAGGAGGAAGGTTATGATGCACTATAGGTCTCATAAGATTGGTATCGTTGAGATGAACATATTATGTATTGTCAGAACCATTCGCACAACGAAGTGTTCTGCTCTACTAGGCGTGATATATATTTCACTCGGACGAGCAATTTCATAATCGGTGACGCGTCTGACTTCCGCCACGCGGCGTGACTGACTTCTAGCATGCAATCGTCATGTGATGGTAACGCTGTTATCCATGTCACACCATTTCAGAATTCCGCCTTTTTTGTGATGCATCACCCATGCCGTGGTGGAATGTTGTTCCTTGCACGTTAGACCCGGCTGCCAATACGGAATTGACTAACTTGAAATTGATGGTTAACGATTGAGAACCAGGGCTCGTTGGTTCTGTCTGCTGTGGTGGGTGGTCGTGTGCATCCGAGTCTTGTGTAAGTAAACTCGCCGTGTCCGCGAGGCTCATGGCGCTCTCGTCTATGTGGAATTGGCTTAAGTTTCTCGTCGAGATCAAGTCTCTGAGATCATTTCTCACCATCAGCCAACTGAGGGACGAAGGGATCGTCTACGAATGGATTCGGGACACTGCCAGCGCTCGCACCTCTAGCTATAGCATTTGCCGCAGCAAGAATTGTGTTCTGTACATTTTGATCTAGCTGACCATGTAACGGGATCGCGATACCATCGACTGTTGCACCTTGAGGAACGTTATCTAAAGCATGTCACGGTAGTAAGCCTCAAAAAGAATACATTCAATATGTTCTCGACTAGCCATTCACAGAATGCAGTTCTCCACTTGGAACTGCTTTCATACTAAGTCTTGCTTCTCTTTCCATGGACGTGTACTGAGAGGTGGATTGCGATCAAAGTCAGGATATACACAGCTCGATGACTCGACCTTGGTTTCAAGAAATAAAGACCTAGTGGCGGCGTGGAACATCCGAGCTGCTCGATAGTTACGGAACAGTGTGAATGGATTGTAAGACTTGGAAAGTTTTTGCAATCTTGCTTCCTTGGCTGTCAGACTGCAAATATAAGTATGAGCAAACCGGTAGGCGAGAACATGACAGTCACTAACGTCTCGTACTCAGCTCTTGTGTTGAAATGAGAGCTCTCATCTGCAAGTAAATCGAAGCCCATCACCACAAGACGCTCCATTTCTTCCAGTGTTGCGCTCAGCAGAACGCTTCCCTTGCCCATAGGATCATCAGTTTCGTGATACTCAAGAGGAAAGATATGTTTTGGGTATTTGGAGGCGGGGCCAAACTTGAACGGGCCCCGTACGATCAGAGTAGTAGGCCCTGTGGGAGCCATACTGCGTAGCAAAGGGGCGATAAAGATGGGGGAAGAACGATAACAAGGATTCGTTAGTAAGGGTAATTTAACAGCCTCAGGGAAACAACAATTCCCATCTCGAAGCATACTTTTTCAGGCAAGCACTGATAAGATCACGGCATGATGGGATATCAGTCTTTAGTAATAAAATATGTGTATACGTTTTCTGGGAGATATTACACGAAGAAGATTTAGGGAAGAAAATATGTAGGGTGCTTACACTTGTCTCATCAAGGTTGTCAAAACTCCGCGACACTCAAATATTGACCATTGTGTGTGCATGTTTTTACCACATCTAGGGCGAAGTCAACTTGGCGGAAACCGGTTTTCAGTTTGACCCTACTTATAGCAAAACCGCGCGATGGACCGTACCAGGAAAGAGCTTGAGGTTTGGGGGACGACAGTCCATCTCCGTCCAGAAGAATTAGACCCCAGAGAAATCTGGTGGCGTGCGCGCTATGAGCGACTAAAAAGTCGTGGATATCTTCTGCGTTCTCGGTACTCACCCCAATGGGTTCCCTCATGGACGGCATCAGATAGGAACTGGCATGAATGTGAGGATGGCAGAAGATTACGGGTATGTGTGACCTTCCTGTAACTCATCGGCTTTCAATTGGTTTGTGGTCTAGTACGGTCAAATCATTGATGCGACCCGCACCTCAGACGGTCAAGTGATGACTTTAAAGCGGATCCTAAGAGCAGTCCACCCCTACGAAGTTGACATTGCACTGTATTTCTCATCTGAGGACCTTGCCTTACAACCCGCAAACCATTGTGCCCCTGTTTGTGATGTTCTCGCTCTGGATGATGATGACGACTTCGTTATCATTGTAATGCCGCTACTACGACCTTACGCGAATCCCAGGTTTGACACTATCGGAGAAGCTGTGGAGTGCTTCCGCCAATTATTTGAAGTATACTGTCGTCCTTCGCTACGAAGGCATGTATATTAACTTTCTTCCAGGGACTTCAGTTCATGCACAGACATCGCGTTGCCCACCGGTGCGTGGTACTATATAGTTGACTTTTTATTGGTTGACACCCTTGATAGGGATTGTATGAACAGAAATCTCATGCTTGATCCTAGTCATCTCTATCCTCGGTCGTTCAATCCCTTGGAAAATGATATGAACAAGGATTGTAGTGGTCCTGCCAAGCACTTCACGCGTACTCAAAGACCCCCCAAATACTATTTCATTGACTTCGGGATTTCTCGCCGATACGATCCCTCGGTTGCTAACCCAAGGGAAGTACCAATATGGGGCGGTGACAAAGAGGTCCCCGAGTTCCAGAACTCTGATGAGCCTTGTGATCCCTTTGCCACTGACATCTTTTATATTGGCAATGCTATCAAGATGGACTTTCTTTTGGTCAGTCGCCCGCTCCGTCAGTCTTGAGGTAGAATTTTGCTCTGGCTTACGCATAATTCGCTAGGAAAAACGAGGCTTCGAGTTCATGAATCCCTTAATTGCCGATATGATTCAGGTAGACCCAGTCAAGCGCCCCAAAATGGACGAAGTGGTTACCCGGTTTGATACCATTTGGCGAGGGCTTAGTCGGCGTACATTGCGTTCGCGCGTCGTGGATCTCGACGAGGACCTGTTTGAACGGGTTGTCCGCACTGCCTCCCATTGGAGACGCCGGATTCGATTCGTTGTTACAGGTGTTCCGCCCATACCCAAAGGATCGCTATGATGTTCACAGTCGCAATCCATCTCATTATATACACCGCTTGCTATAATTCATCTGCGTCACATAATCTCACTTTCAGCTTCCGTTATTTCAACCTCTGACTTTAATGCAGCCAGCGATACCGACAAATTCTCAAAAATTCTCAAAATTACCAGGTTAATCCCGCAGATGAACGTGGATGCCGTAGATATCATCGAATCGTCCTGTTTGCTATCACCCACTTTGCTGGGACCGAATCTTGGAGAGAGGTGCTGGCAGTGACCTGCAAGTTCTACCTGGCGACATTGTAGGCTGACTCATTTACACCGGTCCATAACAGATGAATCAAGAATGTAAACTGATGCCCGAAAACAATATCATAATTACAGAAGTGGATCCAGATTCTGATTTGAGAACTTGAATGAGGAGGTAAGGATTCGAGTTTCAAAAACCCATCAGCTAAGTTACTTATTAGCCTAGGTTATTTGTTAATGACTCGTTACTTTTTCCCATGCAGCCTGAAATATGTTCAAAAAATTTCAAACTTTCAAAGGGAATGTTCACGTTCAAGGCGCTGCTTCTTTGTGCTCAAAAAGGGTTGCCGTTTCGCATCAGGTGTACCAATGCGTCGTATTTCAAGCAGTTTGACTCAGACTCACTACACGATGCTGATGCTCCCATCTGTGTCGTGTCGTGTGTCGACATCAATGTCCAGCGCCGACTTCTGGTCGTGAAACGCCTCTGATAATGTGATGCGTATGTTATGCGTCACAAAGATCTCGGTAGAGCCAAATGCCGCGAACGAGGAAACCGATTTGTCGCATCCAGTGAGATGTACCCCGCATAGTACGGTGATAGTACACACACACACACACACACTCTCTCTCTCTCCTTTGTCGGCCACGCGTCAACACAACTTCTGGTCACTGAGGTATGCCTTGATAGTATTAAACCGCTTGATAGTTTAATCCATGGTCGGACGTACGTCTTGAAAGGTCCTCCCGATTATCAGATATCAGAGTGTAGAAGTAAAGGGTCACTAGGAGCATTAGAATTTTTGAATTCCGGAATCTCCTTGTCTACTCCCCAGATCGGGACTTCCATAGGCTCAACAACGGAATCGTTGTAGCGTGATAGACCGCAACGTCCTGCCTCATCAAATGACTAGTAGCAGGATGAGATGCATCAATGTAGAGCCTACTTGGATCCACGGGTAAATAAAATGTATGCAAACGTACTCAAATAGTACACGCCACCGTCCCTCCAAAAGTACCAAGAGGATGCATACAGTAGACTTGAAGGAAAGGCATGGTGATAATGATCACTTCTTCGTCAAGAATGGGCGCATCCTAAACCGAGTCACGGTGGTTACCACCTGTTGGGAGGAGAAATATAGCCTAATTTCGATCTGTGAGGATTGACCTTTCTGATTATTGCCTTGGAGGCAACAAAAGCACCATCCAAAGCACGCATACCAATCAAGGATTCCAGCAGGATACTAACAAGGTTTGGTGCATGAGTTAAGTGGGTAAACATGGGAACTGTTTGACGCTGAAAAGCTATTCCAATCCGGGGCATATCGGGGTCGAAGTATATCCTTCAGCCAGTTGTAGCTTTAGACACACCACCATCGCTCCAGTTCGCTGGGCAACGGTTTTGTTCGTCATTGTGTCACCAAAAAACGGCAAGCTCAAGTATTGCTAGTTGAACAAATTCGAGTCACTGCGAGTCGTTATGTAACATGAATACATTCAAATAAGGATCCACATTGGACCCCCATGCACCGTGGGCGCTGTAAAAGAAAGAGGGCACGTTCCATACTCTGCTACCCCTCATCATGACGCCCAATGACTATGAGACACTATTCCTCACATCCGACCTTGGGCCGGTCGAAAATGACGATCCATGGATTCCACTAGCGAGGTTCATTACCAATGATTGTAAAGGACAGTTATACCTTCGATCGACGCTGAATGAAATGATGAAAATTCGCAACTTATCCAAAGCCGTGCACAAAGATCATCATACACTCTTAACGGAAAGACGAGCCCGGTATGACGTGTGAGTAAATTAACAAGGTCCATCTTGGGTAGTAACCGTCATTTTCTTTAGCTTGATGCAGTGGTACGACAAGATAAAAGAATTACTCGAGAAACGCAGCACAATGGAAAAGTTTTTCCGACTTTGTAAGCCAGTACTGGCACGTGCGATATGAGTATTCAATGCAGACACCTACTGGCTCTGGATATCTGCCAAGGTAGCTGTTTATTTCAATAGGTATTATTACTGTGACAGACGCTGACGACAGCAGTCAATCAGCTGATGAGGGAAGCATTAGTATAAACCAACACAACAGATCTCGCACCGACCAGAAGTGTCTCATCTCTGGTGAATTGCCAGTTTTTAAGTTGCCAGCGTATCAGAGGTGAATCTGTAGAGAGGAAAGATAAACAGATCAAGTGTGTTTCAGTGGTCTTGAGTGGTCCAGTTACCCATGAAGCAATCGCCATTGTCAGAGATGTGGTGTCCTTTTTGATACAGCATTTTCCGAGACTCAAGATGGGAACGTCTGGCATTATCATCTACCCGAAGCAGCATTCTAGTGGCTTGCCCAGCAGCCCATGCTCGGCCTCCGGTCTCAATTTTGCGAGTCTCCAAGTAAACGAGTCCTCCGCTTCCCTCAGATTGCCTTCAGCCACTATCAGCTCACCCTCGATGCTGTCGTTGTCCTCGTTGTCCTCCCTTCTCCGCAAACGGTCAAGCTTCCGTTTGTAAATATCGACGATGTCCTCGTATTCCTTGATCTTGACCTTGGTTGACTGGAGTACGGTCTTGAAGGCCCTGGGGCCAGTGAGGAGGACTTCGCGACGGCATTGGCTGGTCCGTGTACGGTGGTAGAGCTCGTTAGGTACTTTCTCAGTGGGTGGAAGAACAACGTGGCGTGCGGTAAGAAGGTAGACCTTCTCGAGGTTTCCGCGGCCTTCAGAAAGGTAGATAGCAGCGGTTCCCTGAATGTCCGATGTGGCTCGGGAAGCGATCGGCAACCCGAGTGCGGACATAAGAGAACTGCGAACGCCGGCGGTTGCATCTGCGGAGGCGGCGTACTTGAAGAGCTTAGGGCCAGCTAACCGGGAGAAAATTGACTCCCGGAAAGCCACCTCGACGCCAGTAATCTTGAACTTGTTGAGAATGTTCTCGCAACCGACGGCCGCAACCTGGGCGGATGGTCCTCGCGGGAGAGAGATCCGGGTTTGACACCGATCCAAAGCACGATGGGACTGGGGTCTTTTTCGGCCTCGGGGAAGCGGACAACGTCGATGGTTGTCCATGTAACCGCAACGAAATCTAGGTATTTGAACACCTCTGTGCCCATTTCGTCCCATACAGTTGCAATCCGGTCGTCGAAGACCGGCCTGACCTCCTTCGGCACGCGCACCTCAGGGTTGGTGTGTGTCTTCCATGGGGACCCCGTACGGAAAACAAGAATAGGGTTAGAGGGCAACCCATGGTAGAAATACCTAGCTTCATGATTGGTGTCAGAGGGCGAAGCAGGGGGATTGTCGTCTGTGCAATCCGAGCCTTCTGTTGTAAATCCGGATCCCCAATCGGAAACGACAGTGGTGACGGAAGAGGTG
This sequence comes from Leccinellum luteum, assembly GCA_038091855.1. Classification (NCBI taxonomy): domain Eukaryota; kingdom Fungi; phylum Basidiomycota; class Agaricomycetes; order Boletales; family Boletaceae; genus Leccinellum; species Leccinellum luteum. Next base: position 71,683 of record JBBPPG010000005.1, on the reverse strand, counting down.
GGGGATCCCTTGGCGAGGATGCACATGTTCTGCTGCATAAGGCGAGGGGGGAATAAGAAGGCAAAGTTAAAGGACTTACTCGTGTATTGGCATATGGCCGTGACAATTGACGTCACTCGGTCTGCATTCCAACGAGTCGGCGACTTATTTAAAATGCACATCCAGAGCCGCAGCGGCAAACCGAGAACCATCGAGCCATCTTTCGGTGGGTTTTCGTAGGTCGATATCGATGGGGGTGCATCCGAGATAGATCAGCCCGTCCTGATAGTATAGTGAGCGCCATCTGTGAGACTCCGCTCGTACATTCTTGAATCGTAGGTCCACCTCACATAGCCATCATTGTCGGCACAACATACAGGTTGTTGAGCACACGACGCTTCGCTTCCCGTAGTTGAGAACGTGATGAGGCGCTTGAACCAATCCCGACAAGGTCCTCGATCCTCGGTGGTGGGAAGGGAGGTTTCCGGGCTAGAGTCCTGCCAGTTCGCTTGCTGTCGCATCGGTCGTCTATAGTGCGGGTAGTGGTCAGTACATGGTCAACGAAAATAATCGTAAGAGCGTGAATGCCGTCGCGTTGGTGTTGCTGTCCCCAGCGTGCAGAAGCGATCACGCAACGCGCACGATGTTGGGCGTTGTGCGATTGCTCCTGCACGCCGCCCTCGTGTATATTATCTGAGTCAGATAGTACCCGCAGTGAGGGTGCGGATACGGGTACGAAAAGCTATGTATGACGGCCGGATTGTGTGACGTTCAAAGTGCACGAAAAGTCCGCGCGACTCGATCATATATACATACTAGTAGGAATGGGCCTAGCGCACGAGAGTTGCGAATTTCTATGATAGTGCGCGCGCGCAATTTTTTCTTCTTGAGCGCGCGCACTGTTTTATATTCGAGTCATCATACCTCAGGGTTAGGCATGAGCAAAGTAAAAGTATGTATCTAGTCACGAAGGCGTAGTATTTACAATACATCTAATCAAAGTCAGACTGAGTGCTCCTAAGAATGCGCAGAACGCGTTGGAACATCAGCACTTGGAGCAGGGTGAGGTCTTACCAGAGAAGGCTACATGTGAGCCAAGCAGGTCGGGTGACGAAGCGGCAACCCCGGGCCCAGGGACAATCCAATGGCAAAATGACTGAAGTTGAAGCTGTCAATAAGCCACATGACCCGGAAGATGTCCCAAACATCAAGGAAAGCCCTGGATTCGAGTAGGAACCAGTGTGTCGACGCAGTGAACGGGCAGAGCGGACTTAGGAGCCATGAGGCCATGTAGGCGATCAAAATGAGTTGGAAGATATTATTTTGGAAGCTAACAGCCGCGTGTATTCGAAGCTGCCTGGATAATCATCCGGGGCAAAAGAGCGAGGAGGAGACACTTTCTTTCCGAGTCGTGTTCGAACCGTGAACGCGAACGGGAGAGAACGTACGCTTGATCATCCCAACCCTAACCCTAACCCTGTTTCTGGGTTCGAAATTTCAAGCCACTTTCGGCGCCGCCCGACTCGACAACGCGACGTTACTCCTTACTAGTAACTCATTCTTGACTGACATGCCCAACAAAACGCTCGTCGAAGACGACGACGACGACGACTACGCACTCTTCGTCAAAGACGGCGCCCCGATCAAGTTTTGTTTTCATCAAAGCGTGACGCAGGGACGGGGTCAGATCACGCGCGACGTCGAGGTAAGTCAACAGTTCTCCCGCATTTACGTCGTCTACCCCCTTTCCGTCCCGCTAAACACCTCACCCCAACACAGCGCCACGGCGGCCAAATCGTCTCGGACGAGCGGCGGGCGAACGTCCTCCTCGTGGACGAAGAGCAGGACATCGAGTTCCTCCGGCGGATGTACTACTCGTCGACGGAGGCCTATAGGCTCTCGCTCTATGTGGAGCCGCGCGGGTTCGTGCAGGTGTGCTTACGCGCGGGCAAGTATAGGCACATTGGGCCTACGAAGAAGGGTATGACTGGACGCCGGGCAACGGACGGAAAGGGCGCGAGGACGTGAGTGTTTTCATTCGTGCACTGTTGCTGTCCGGAATTGGCTGATGCGTGTCATTTTTTCTCCCTTGCCTTTGAAATGCGCTTTAGACGCGTTGCGTTCACGGAAGAAGACCGAGAACATCTCGCGTATTACCTCGCGACGCTCTTTCCGACGCGAGATGGCAGGATGGGGAACAAGGCATACAAGGACCTCGAGAAGTTGGTACGTCGTGATTCTCCCTGAGTTTCAATCGACCCGTCGACATCGTGCAATTCAATGACATCCCGCTTCGTGGTGATCATGTTGCAGGGCCAAACGGACGACCCATCCTGGGAGTGGGCGAGGCGACATACGTGGAGTTCGTGGCGGGAGCATTACAAGACGCGTCCAGATATGATGGACGCACGGATCGATCGACATTTACGGGCACTAAAGGACACTGGGCATCATCTCGGGCAAGATCCCCGGTCGCGTGGCGATAGGGACGCGAGAGGGGAGGAGGATGAGGAAGATGATGAGAATGACGAAAATGACGAAGAGGAGGCCGAAAGGCAAAGACGGAGACAGAGACAGAGACAGAGACAGAGACAACAGGCAGAGCGACAGGGTGACCGAGAGAGGCAACGGGCAGACCGCCCTGTGGCTGCTGCGCCCCGACGACCAGTTGAGACGGCACGCAAGAAAGGTCCCCCGGTTAGTGACGATAGCGATGATAATGTGCAGGATGAAGAAGATGAAGAAAGTCCACAGCGCGTTAAACGCCATCGTGTTCGATCTGATGCAAGCCAACAAGACGAGTTGCCAGGTTCGCCAGCGAGGCGGGCGCGCCTTCCAGAGGCATCGTCCAGCCAAGGACGCGTACCGCGTGTTGAACTGGAGCAGGAGGAATCAGAGGAAAGACAAAGACAACGGACGGAGAACCGAGAGAGGGTGCAAGGGGCCCGTCCAACAACTGTAGTGCAGCAACGACCACCCGAGACGGCACGCGAGTACCCTGCGCGTCGCGATAAGGATCCCCTGGTCGGCGACGAGGATGAAGAGGATGAAGAACGATCACAGCCCGTTAAACGTCATTATAGCCAATCTGACGCAAACCGCCAGCAGGAGTCGCCGAATTCGCCAGCGAAGCGAGCTCGCGTCACGGAGGCATCTTCATCAAGCCAAAGACCTACGTCGGGTGTTGGAGCCGACCGCGGAAACAGTGATTCAAATGATGAGGAAGATAGTGATACTGAAAAATCACTGGAAATCGAAGATAGCGATCTTTTTGGAGATCGTGAATATGGATCGCAAACCGAATCCGATGAGAATTCAGGCGACGATCTTTTTGGAGATCGAGAATATAGATCACAACCCAATGTCCACGACGCTCGGGAGTGCGTATAATTTGTTTATTACGATGGTGCTAGGTTCAATGCGCTAACGGATTGAGTATTCATAGTTTCGACTTTCCGATGCGGGTTTCCCCACAGCCACCAACCAGACCGGTTCTTGAACAAGATGGTCTACCTACGTCTACTCAAGAGACGCTGGTGCCCTCGTCCCCCTTTGTTGAGAAAGTGCTGATTCCTACACCGACGAAAGTGGCCGAGGTGCCCGTCGCACAGGTAGTAATGACTAGCCCACCGAGTTCACAGCGGACGTTGGTCGTGTCTCAGGAGCGTGTCGTCGTGCAGCGCGCGCGCGTGCGCGGTGCTTCTGTGCAACCGGGACCGTCTGTGCCCAAGGAGGCGAGGACACGAGGGGTGGCAGTAGTGTCAGACGCACCGTATCGGAATACTCGAGGTCGATCACGCTCAGTCGAGCCCCAGCCCCACTTTGAAGCTGATTCCCAGCCTGCGCGACAGCAAGGAGATCAGAGCGGTAAGGGGCAGAAGAAAGGGAAAGAAAGAGCAAAGGAAGTGCTTACTCCGATCGAAGAGGACATGGACGTCGAAGAAGAGGAATACGACGAGGAGGCGGTCAGACAGCTTCCTGGGTCAAACAGCCTTACCACGCAAGACGAGATGTCAGTGGAGGCACTGCTTGAAACCGAGATGAGCCAGAAGGACGAGGAAGACGAAGAAAGTGATGAGGACATCATGTCGGATTTGCCCCGATTCCAAGAAGTCGAGATTGAGGGCGAACCTTCTGATTCTGACGATGTGGAGACGCACGAAACTCTGGTGCGGGGTAGTGTGCAGCAGGAGTTTAGTGCTGGTGAGGAAGAAGCGGGATCCAGTCAGGATCGAGACAAGGACGATGCGGCGCGGGTCGAACAAAGGGCCAGCGGATCGCTTTTGAATCACGCTATTAGGGTCACTCGATCGATGGCGGCATCACAGGAAATCAGTCCTCGTCGGACGCGATCTGGAAGCCAAGTGAGCAGAGCACCGCCAGAGTTTCCCAGTCCGGGAACGAGGGCGAGGGCTGTGGTCGATCGCTTCCGAGAAGATGAACGAAAGATGCCGTATGTTCCTCCGGTGGGAAGTCGCGCAGCTAAAGGAAAAGGAAAGGAACGATAATAATAATCATATACATTATTGACACGATTTACTGTATGTACTTACTACTAAGTAGCCACGCACTACGATATTTTCTTGGAGGCTATTCTGCGTAGCGCACGGACCATATATCCTGAAAGGGTAGACTTGGGGTCACACAGCAACTCGAACCGGTTCGCAAAGACGACGACGACGACTACCATACCGCCATCCCGCCCTCAGTACCACCTTCACTTTTTTTTTAAATTTCGATTTTACTTTTCTTTGTTTCCCCCGTTTTCGATCTCGATCGTGCGGTGCCCCGTCAACCAAATTATTCACTCGAACAAGCATGACTAACGTATCCGCAGGCGCAAAGCGATCCTGGGAGGGACACCACCACCATGGCGAGGACGGACGTACTCGTTCGCATACAGACCTTCCTCCTCATAAGCGACAGAGAGGCAGAGAGGAAGGGAGAAGCCGGCGCGAGGAAAAGAGGGATGGTCGAGACAGGCGCGATCATCGTTCTTGGGAGAGGGGACGGGAGAAAGACAGAAGAAGAGACAAAGACAGGGAGAGAGACAGGGATAAGGAACGAGATAGGGACTCGAGGAGGCCGCGCGAGCATAGTAGCGACCGGGAACGACACGACGGTCGTGAAAGGGACCATCGACGACGAGACGACGAGCGCCGCCGTACGCCTGCTACTACCGCCGACGGACCTTCCATCTCTGCCTCGAATGGACGTCCCCCGCAGAGAGTTGACTCGGACAGGGAAGAAGGCGAGTAAGTGGATGGCTTTCGTCAAGTCGTGTTCGTTTGGTTCATTTTTTTTTTACTATTGTCCGTCAAGGATATCGCCCCAACCGTCGAGACCGCCATCCCGAACGCCTTCAGATAGAAGGCAGACGAAACCACCACAGGTGGAGCCATTGCGACCTTCGCCGCCCAAGCCCAAACCTGAGCCAGAACTCGAGCTTGAGATGGACGTAGGAGCGTCTGAGGAAGCCTCCCGCGCTGCACGGCGCGCTCGGAGACAAGCTATCCTCGTAAAATATGCTGGCATCGCGAGCAACATGCAGAGCATCAGTCCGAGCCCAGGACCACCAAGCAGTGCGGTCCAGCCGCCTCAGCCTGTTTCATCCATTTCTGATCTGCCATCTCAGCCCCACAGTGCGGTCAACGCTCCCGTCGAGCCGGGAGAGTTCGTGCCGAGAATGCAAAATGGGTCTATGAGTAGGTGGTTCCTCTCACCGCGGGGTCTCATTCTGACGGACCCTTTCTTTTTTTCTTTTCGCAAGGCAAACGAGATTCGGCGTCGCCTGCACCTGAGCCGGGTGCGTTCGAACTAGCCAAGGACGAGGACGAAGGAAATGCACGCACAAACGCGCAAGCACAGGATGGGACTGGTGAACAAATCTCTGCTGCTGATTACGATCCTAGCTTGGATGATGCCCGTATGCGCGCATATAATAACGAACCGATTGCCATCGATGTCGAAGAAGAGGAAGAGGAGGAAGAAGACGTCGACGACATGTTCGCAATTGAGACCTCGGAGAAGAAGAAAAAGGTCAAGAAAGTCGTTGTATGTGGTTCGCCTCCCGCTCCATCCTTAGCCATGCTCAATCTTGGCCTGCAGAAGCCGGCTGCTCCGGCACTGATCACGACGACCTTGGATTCCGCCTCAGACGCAGACGGTTACTATCAAGTCATTCTTGGTGAGCAATTAGACGGTGGTCGTTACCAAGTCTTCTCGTCTCTCGGGAAGGGAATGTTCGCAAACGTCGTTAGAGCCCGCGTTCTGCAAGACTCGGGCGAGAATGGCAAAGAGGTTGCTCTCAAAATTATCAGGAGCCAAGAATCAATGTCCGCGTTCTTCGCAATTTTTCCCCATTTCGGCGCTGATGGCATCTATAGGTACCGTGCTGGATTGAAAGAAGTCCAGATTCTGAACAAATTGAGGCAAGCGGACCCAGACGATAAAAAACATATTGTTCGCTTAGAAAGAACGTTTGAACACCGCGGGCATCTTTGCCTCGTTTTTGAGTCATTAAGGTGCGTTATCATGTGGAAGCCGCTTTTCCTTTTTCACTCGTTCCTGACGATTGGGAATAGCATGAATCTCAGGGACGTTGTCAAGCGATTTGGCAAGGACGTTGGCCTGAATATCAAGGCCGTAAGGGCTTATGCACATCAACTCTTCATTGCCCTGAGTCTGCTCAAGAAAACTAACATTATGCACGCGGACATCAAACCCGATAACATTTTGGTGAGTTCTGCCATAGCTTTGGTATCTGTCAGTACGTTAACGTCTGAGATCAGGTTAATGAACAAAAAACGGTGTTGAAGCTGTGCGACTTGGGTTCCGCATCTGATGCGTCCGAAAACGAGATTACGCCCTACTTGGTCAGTCGCTTTTACCGCGCCCCGGAAATTAGTACGTCCTATTGAATTGAACCACGTTCCTTGCATTGACGTATTGTCCCTAGTCCTCGGAGTGCCGTATGATCCAGCGCTCGACGTTTGGTCCATCGGATGCACGCTTTACGAACTATATACTGGCAGAATTCTTTTCCCTGGGCGGTCAAACAATCAGATGCTATTACTCATGATGGAACTCAAGGGTCGATTCAATGCCAAAATGATCAAGAAGGCCAAATTTGGGGACATGTACTTTGATGAGCAGGGTGGGTTTGAGAGCGTAGAGATGGATCGTGTGACGGGAGCTGTGAGTTTTATGCGCCGTCGGTGGTGACGCTATCAAGTCATCTGACCATTCTATACTAGAACGTCGTACGCAAGGTTCACATATCGAAGCCGTCAAGGGATCTCCGTTCCCGCCTGATGCCACCCTCTTCCGTCAAGATGAAGGACGACGAGATGAAGCTGCTACTCTCGTTCGTCGACTTGCTGGACAAGTGTCTCGCCCTCGACCCGTCGCGTAGACTGACACCCAAGGAAGCGCTCATTCATCCATTTATCAGAGGGTGAGATGAGAGGAAATACCAAACACCCCGTATTCTACTAGCTATAGCGCTTCGCCTTTCATGTATTTATAATCATGTTTCTTCTTTATTTTCTTACCCCCTCCCTCTCTTTCTTTTCGACTTGGATTTTCCATAGACTAACCGGTCTGTTGGTCTATAGGTGTGACAATTAATGCACGTAGCAAAGTTCAATATTGAGTGGCGAAGTGAGGGGAGTGTGTATTTGCAGTCTTCTTCCTCATTACGACCTCACACATTACGCTATTCTGGGCCGCATCACTGAGGGGGTGGGCATAGAAGTACCCACCGACTTTGATCACACCACCCCGGTTGGCTGGGCACTCCAAATTGGCCATGGCTCATAAGAGATAAGCAATGGGCGTAACGCAACGTTAATAAAGCGCCGGTTTCTCTCACCACGGCCAAGGCTCCCTGCATGATATCACGCATTTTGGTCACGTTCAGTTGGTGTGTTTGTTGTGACTCATCAGTCCTTTTCGTTTTCGTTTTCGTTTTCGTTTATTTTCTTCTTTCCTATCCAGGCTACGCTTTCGAATTTAATTCGTACGTCCACACGACCCCACAACACGAGAGACACTGACAGCGTTTTGAGGGTGATGCATAATTCTCACTCACCCATACACCCCACACCCATTCCTCCCTAAACAGTCTAGGCTGGAACCAGAAGGAACATAGGATAGCATATACCCTCCTCAAACCCAATCTGGTGGTCATCGTTACAACCAACAAGCTAGCCTTGCCTAGAACTTCGGCAGCGGCGTGACTCGTTACGTCCAGACGGAGGTGCCCCACGTCAAATTCTATTAAACTGCCCAATACTAATTTGTGTGGGGAGAGAGGGCAATCGGGGGCGCGGCAACGATCCAAAGTCTAATAAAGCGCAAGTTACTTAAAGTTATATCACCGTTCACGTCGACATCGAAGAGGCAAAAAAAAAAAAGCTAAATTCCACCGTTCGCGCATATCATCATATCATCGGGCGAGCGATTTCTTCTTATTTCCTTGTTTCTCTGTTTATTTGCCCCCCCTTCCGTCCCGAGCCCCCGGGGTACCCTCGGCATCGCATACAGAATGACTAGATCCTGCTTGACTCCATGACCTCCTTCCGAACGAGTACGTGGGCACGATCACAAGCACAGGGGGAAGAAGGTTTACGCCTTCCTCTTTCTCCTTCCCCAGATCTCACCTCAGCCTTTCAATGAACAGGTTAGACGGTCGTGGGGAACGTCGACCCCGCTTGGGTGAACACTTTACCCCCACATGCCATGATTCAGCACTCTGGTATATCTGGTATATATGATGAGATGATATGTTAGGATGTGATATGAGAAGACGAAAGAAAAAGGAAAGCGTAAGGATCGCTGATCGGTGAGACCCTCGAAACATATTCAATTGAGTTGTTGACATGACAGGCCAGCCATACAGGTCATGGCGTGCAAAGCTTATCTCTGAATATCATTCTCGACACACGATCTTTCGAGAACTCGGGATGGCCGGGATCGAACACCGGAACGGACGCCCAACTGTGCCGTACGATCGACTGGATATGTGGGACGATGTGTTAACATATTTTCCATTGCCTGACAGTGCCGGCAGGGAAGCCCAGGCCCCCCGGTCCGTAGTTCGCAGTTCGTACATAGGGTTCGACAGCGCGGATTTTGCGATTCGTATGTAAGAAGATATTATGTATGTTGCTCTAACAACATTGTAAATTACGTCGTAAAAAATTCGTCACGATTGTGGTCATTTAGGAAGAAGAGAGAAAAAGGGGGAAAAGAGACAAGAAAAAGATCGAGGTTATAATTACATACGAGGAGTGTGTTCCGTATCGTAATCGTGTCGTATCGTATTCATATCGGTGGTTCAATGCTTGTTGTCAAGAGGGATAGAATAAACCTACGAAAGAAAGGAGAAACGGGAGGATGGCACGGCACCACAAGCACAACAAGAAGAGTTGATCGTACGTGTCATACGGCAAGGCTGTGCCGCCTCGCATCGTCGGCTTCGAGCACCCTACGAAGACTGCTGCTACCCCGCGCAGCGCTGCTCTGGGAACTTCGTCGTCGACCGTCCGTGTTAACCCATCCGTTGCCATATTCGCCGTCCGCTTGTGTGCCATCGCTCTCGTCCTCGTCCTCATCAATTGGTATAAACGAACGCGACTTCTTACGCTTGACTGAGGATCCAGCGGCGCTCGTCGAAGAAGAGCTCGACGTCACCGTCAACGGCTTCGGCGCGGGCGGTTGTAAAGGTGAGACCGGGCGTCGGGAAGAACCATCCACCGACGACCGACCGTCAGTGTCGTCGCTATGCATCGCAGTCGTCGAAGAAGTACGCTTCTTCGGGGCGGTCGCGGTGACGGGAGCCGGGGGGACCGGGTCGGGCTTCCGCATTTTCCTGGGAACAACGTACAGGTGTCAGTTGCGCGGCGATCTCGTGGAGGCTGTGTGAACCCCTTTCGAAACTCACGTGTTCAGCTTAGGTTCGGCATAATTGACACTCTTACGGACCCGACGCTCACGGTTACCAGGAGGTGCCTCCGATTCGGACGCCGACGTAGCTCCAAGAGGCACTGGACTTGGACTTGACATACGGGGTGTTGGTAACTGTGATACTTGAGGGGTGGTAATGGGCGTAGTGGCAGGAGTCGACAAGAAGGTTCGAGAAGTGGTGACGGAAGTCGCTGCGGAAGTTGGGGCGTCCGTCTCCGGCGTGAACCGTCGATCTCGATCTTTTCGTGACCAGAAAGTCAGGTCACAGGTAATAGTAAGGAGATGACTAGAATGCACGCGCACCTGATGTGTGTGTGTCCAATGACGGGAGGATGGTACGACTTCTCGGAGAGTTGGTGACGTCCTTCAATCCAGAGCCCTCATCTTCCCTGCGCCTCCTTCTCTCTTTCACCCTCGTCCTCCCAACGTCGGGGTCTTCGATAACAACTTCCCTTTCCACCGTTTTCGACTTCCTTTCCTTCCTCTCCTTCCTCGGCCGTGGGTCGAAATCCAGCTCCTCAGAGGGACCCAATCCTGCGTTGATCATCTCATCGACCTCTCTTTCTTCTTCGTCCTCAGCCAGTCCCGCATTCCTCCGCTGTGGCGAACCTAGGGCAGGGCTAGACGCCCTCGGATGCACTGGTCCCTCGAGCCTCTCCGATTTCATCGACATCCCGACGTCCGTATTGACGGAAAGTAGCCCGCTTTGCCTCCGACTCGTCTTGCGTTTTAGAGAAGATGACGACGACGACTCGCGCTCCACCAAGCTGACATGGAGTGGCGTCAGCAATGGTGGGAGGGGTGGCACCGGCACGCGAGAAGACGACAACGATGACGATGACGACGTCGGTCGTTCCTTTGTTCGCCGGCGGGCTGCCACCGAAGAGCTGACGTGCACGACATCATCCTCGTCCGCCTCTCGGGAAGAAGACCCCACCTCATCGTCCTCGTGGATCCCCGGGAAATTTGGAGCGCGGGAAAGTCGTGGCATCTGGGGTGATGAATTCTGATCCAGCATTGGTCGTCGGCGTACTTTCGGTGGTGGTCTGGGCTCCAACGTCGGTGTGAGATCCCCCGGCGCGATGTTCAGCGACTGCCGCAAGAAGACGAGATGTTTCGAGAGATTCGACGTCTGCGGGACAGGGAGTGGAATGTGTGAGTATATCCGGGTGGAAATGGCGACGATGCCACAGGACGAGGAAGAAGGCGTACCGCAGCTTCTGCATCCGCGAGAATTTTCCTCGACTTCTCTTGTTCCTTCTTGAGCTGCGTAGCGAGCGCAATCTCGGAAGCGCGAAGACGTAGATTCTCGACGTATAGGGTAGATATCTCAGCCTGGAGTTCTTCTACGCGAACGCTGAGCGTCGAATTGAGCCTGATAGCGCGAATATATATAAGTGTTGGCTGCGAACGAAGGAGAGTGCGGGCGTACTTGGTGATGTGCTTGTTGGCGAGCAGGAACTTCTTCTTAACTGCCACATGGTCAACTGACTGAACTTATTAAGAGGTACTAGAGACTTACAGTTCTCAAATTCTGCTAGTGCATCGTTCTGCCTGACGTTCAAGGAGGGGCGCGAGTCCCTCCTGCTCATCGTTCGTGACAGCGATGAGGCTCTGTTGTAGTCTTGAAGAATCAAGACGAGCGGTGCGCTGATATCGAACAAGTTACCCAGATCACGTGACACTAATAGCGCGTCCAGGCCGCCTCGAGGCCGTGGCTTGGAGCCTCCTTCACACTGCCTTTTAGGCCCGCTCCCAGCCCTTTTGTTTCTCCTCATAGCGTACTCATAAATGGTGTACACGTGTGCCCCAACTTGCTCATAATTACTTTCTTTAATCTTGGCTCGCATCCACCGTTCCTACGTCCCGCAACCATCCATCGATGTCCACGTCCTTTTCCAGCAACTCGCTTACTCGATCCACGTGCCTCTCGACATCAAACTGTGAGCTATATCCTATCCCAAATGCGCCGCTGTTCGTCCGATCAGGCGTAGGAGATCCCTTCCGGATTTGGGTGGACGTAATTTGGGGCAGAAACCCGCTCGGGTTCTGGGCGTACGAGAGCATGGGACTGACAGGAGACTCGAGCAGCAGGTTCGCTTGCATCGGGGATTCCGCTGAATCTGAATCTGGCGCAGAGAAGTAGGACTTGACAGATTTCGCTGGTGACCGAATGTTCCCAGGAGCGTCCCGTGAAGCGGCACCAGCAACAGGCTTATCACTTTTACCAGGAGTCAGCGGTACGCCAAACGCCATCTCATGGGACTCCATGCTGTACCCTTCGTAGAGCGCTGTGTCAGAGTTTGGGTTATCACGGGTGCAAGGCCCATTTGAAGACTTCCGCTCTGGATGTTCAGGAACAGGAGTGAAGCGATTCTCGGATATGGTCCTTGGCTTCTTGGCGGCCGGTGGGGCGATAACGGAGTCATCCACAACACCATCCAATGACGTCGACGGCGCTTGAGATCGCTTTCCTGCTCGCACAAGTTCAACTGGTGTCGGGTGAAAAGACCGCACATTGGCAGCATGGGGCTCCGCCGAAATGAGCTGGCGATCATCAGGAGGATCCGCAGTTACTGACGGCGGTGGCGTTGACAAGGATGCAGGGATGGGCAAAATGGGTGACGGCTTCGCCCGAACAACTGTTGTAGAAGTAGCTAGTGGGGTAGATGTCTTCAAATTTGCCGGGAACGATGGTGGAAGATACGGCTGCGCAGACGGGGATCAGACGAATAGGAGCTACTTCGAATAAACGTGTCTCACCGTTTCCGGTATATCTCGAATCTTGGGCGTATCATCCTTTACGGATGAGGCGCTCACGTATAGCCTAGCTTTCGTCTCTTCTGGAACATTGGACGCTTTCGAAGATTTAAGTGATTTCATCTTGGAGGAAGGTACGGGGGTGGAACAACCCCCGACGGTCGGCTGTGATAGGGAACTTTTTCCCCTTTTGCCGACAATTGATTTGGCAGCTGGTTTCACGACATTAAAGTCAAGACTTCGCTGTGGTACTCCAGTCTTGGGTTGTGACACAGTAATTGCTGCAGTTGCTATGCTGGAAGAGGGTGAAGAGCCGCTCGCGGTGCTATCCAACACCTGGGAAGATACAGACGCCTGCCACATCGTAACCTTTTCCTTGGCAAAACGCAGGACGGTAGGGGAGACACGCGGAGGACGCCACTCGCGTGTCTTATCACCAGGTTGACTTGACTCTGCGACGTCTGCGCGATCGGGATTCGTTTTCGGCGCGTTACGTGGTGTTGGCACGGAAGTACCACCGTTACCAACTTGCTGAGACACACTGTTCGTCGTTCCCTTGAGCCGTCTGTTTTCCTCTCGCTTCTTTTCCCATTCGATCCATTCAGATTCTTCGTCTGGCAATATCCAATTTGTGTCTTCCCCGAGCTCGCGCAGCTCGAGCTTGGGAACCGCCCAACGCTTTCCTCTTGCGCATCCGAGCTTCAACGTTTGGCTAACTAGCGTCCATTTTCCGACCATCAAGTCGTCTCCCGTCGCGCTAAATATATCCTGTACTTCGTCCTTCACTTTCTGGACGCGGCGCTCAAACGTGGGGGAGTTCGGTCGAGAAGGGGGAGACAACACGTCGCTTTGAGTGGAAAGGAAGAGGTGGACGTCGCGCAAGAATTCGACATAGTTTCGTTGTTTTCCAGTAGCACTCGTCAAATTGTTATCTTGGAGACCCTCCCGTGCGCTGTCGACTTGATGAAGAGAAGGAAAGACCGGGGTGTATAGAGACATTGGATGCCTCTGTAACTGAGATATGTATATGATTTAAATACCCTATTGCAAAGTAACTAGTTCAGCCAGGTTCAGCAGGAACAGTAAAGAAATAATGAGAAGGTACCTACCAAATTTCGCAACGATGGTGGAGGCGAGCGCTGGTAAACAAATATCACCACCCCTCTGAGGCTTGCCGACCTCGCGCGCACCTGAACATGTATTATGTAAGCTGATTAAGTTGATTACATAACGCAATCCCTTCTGTCACACCCATAATTTATATATACTGAGATGCAAAAGACAAAAAGAAGATCGAAAAGAGTGGATCAATTGAACGGCACAGTGGTGCGGGTCTAGACTACCCATAAGTTATTTAGTAACAATACAACGCTAATTGGCTACATGTGGCTGTACCGGCAAACTCCGTAGGCTAATCAGGCTAATCAGGTTAATGGCCATGACGTGTTCCCGTATATGGGCCTATATACACCCACTCAAGGTCCGGACGCGTTCGAATGACGGGAGAGGGATTTAGACGTCTGTCATCGTATGCATTCCCCTTCATACATAGCAAGACCCTAGCTACATACCAACTGTGAATACATTTCACATCCCGATATGATCTTCGGGTCCACGAATGCCATACTAGGGGCGGTTGATTGCTATGAGACTTGAATAGAAGGCATTGTACTTGGTCACTCCAGCAATCATTTCTCCAAACCCTGAACGCAGCAGGATCCTCGAACAGCAATAGACAATTGCGATCAGATCGCTCGTCGGCGCATCGCACTGGACAGCTCGGAATGCGAGGACTGATGGATCGTGCAGTACTATCAAGCAAATGACACTCTCTTTCGAGGCGCGGCCGCACCCGTGCTGCCTTCGAGAGCAGCGGTTCTGGCATCATTGCGTTGTCGCAACCGACCGTTGGACCCTTTGCGGGCCCTCGCCTTCTCCTTCTTCGCTTCGGTTCGACGTTTTGCAATTATGACCTTGACGTCCTCCTGGAAATCATAATCATAATTCGAAATAGCGCGATCGTAATCCTCGATCTGGCGATTTACCAGTCGTTTTCTCTTCTCGCTCGGGCGGTCTCCGTTCTTCCGCTCAGTTCGAGGTTTACCGGCCTGCCCAACGCAAACGCCGGATAGTGAGCCTATTGCCTTTTGGCTGGAACCATCAAACCGGAGGAGTTGGTCACCTGTGGCTGATGATGTTTCCCTGCCTTCCGTAACGCCTTCTCTTCTTGCATATTCGCTACCAAATGCGCTAACTGCAATGCATCCTATGCGCATGGGAGCGAACAAGCACCGGTCATCAAGAACGGCAAGAACTCGTCGACTCGGAGGCGCGGGCTTACCGTGCCGTGTTCGTAGAAAATTTTTGCTCGTTTCTCCTTCGAGATAGATGAAGGCACTGTAAGCGTCTGATCTGATCTTGTCATTGCGTTCGCCTGTTGGCTGTTGCAATGTTGAATCACTCGCGACAATAAGTAGAGCCTGGGAGCGTTGTAGTAGATACTTACACAGCGAGTGCTAGCCTGATGGCTGTTCCGAACAAGGTGACGGTCCTATTGCCATGTCATCATTAGTCAGCAGTGATACCAGACGATCACCCAACGAGGCATGTCGACCCCCTCGCTTCCTTGAATTCATATTTCTGTAATCAAAGCGGACTCCAGCAGTTGCAAGTCAACTCACAGTGGAGAGTTCCCCGTTAATTACATCGTTATGGCATCTGTGTTTCTCATCCATCCGGCCCCGTTACAGTCATATGCAGGGGAGTGTGTTACTCCAAGTTACCACTGCTCAAGCTATCCGATTCCAAATCGATCGAGCTGCTCAACACAGTCATTTTTTCCCTCAAAATTGTGTGAGCCAGGGCAGTTACACGTTCAACTAGGTTTCGTAGCGCCTCAACCTCGCCGAACAGTTCATTTATCCTAAATCGGTGGCTGTCCCCGAGCGCACCCAATTTCGGTAACCTGATTTTGTACTTCGGGCGCGTTCCGGGTCAAATGACCCGCCTTTTCCTGTTCTGACGACCTGAACTGATTTGATATCGTGTTCCTTATTTGATTAGTCTTTCTCGACGACAACATACTCCTGCGAAACCCTATCAAACCTAGTATCAAATGACGCACGGCATTTCATTCCGCCTCTCTCTCGCTCTCGCTCTCTCGTTAACCACGGGTGCGGCGTAATCTGTTCTCGTTTGGCACAGATGCGGCGGCAGACTGCTAAACCTTAATGTATGCCCCCTGACGCATTCATTGCTCTACTCGTCCAAATGACGATCTCATAGCATCTCTCCCATGGGTATAAAAGCACTAAGAACCCGTTCGTTCTATCACATTGCTCTCCTCCTCGCAGCCCCTCCTCGCGCCCTCCTCGATAACTTATAAGCTTCTCACCTTAACTTAACTTAACTTGACCTCACGATCCACCATGTGCCGCTGGAGACAGTGAGTGCTCTAGCCGACCGGTGGTCATCGGACATCGCGTAGCTCACGCATATCCACCTCTCCAGTGTTCGCAACGTTTACCTGGCTTGTGGCCACGCTTTCACCCTGGTAAGCTCTCTGCCCTAGTCCCCTGTTCGCTGGTGCCGCTCAACTGACTCGCAACGCAGCCCGAAGAACTCGTTCGTCATCGCTCCTCCCAACGCCTTTCAGAGTTGCTAACCCTTCCCTCTGGCAGATCGTCTGCGAGAATCGCAACTGCAAATTCAGCCCAAACCACCCTCACGATTGCGCACCCCCACAATGCAAACAGACCTGTTGGCAATAGTACGATATTCCCGCCCTTCTCTTGGACCGCCCACGAACTGATCTTGCCGGGTTGCCGGTGTTCATTTTTTTCTGATACCGCAGCCGACAATATCCTCAACAATATTGTACGTAGCTATCATACTCATTACTTACAATCGATGCTCACTCCCTGTTGATATAGCTCCGAATATCAATAGCATGTGTCCGACCTGCCAGCAAGCGATGAGGAGGCATTGAAATGCTGGTCGCTACGTTTCGGCATTAACTCGAATGGTGCGGAACGACGACCAGTTAGACTCTTTTTGTCGTCGTTTTTTTGTTGGCACGTCACCAAATTATTTTTGTTTTTATCTACGTATAGTTCTTGAGCTGTATCGCTGAAGGGGAAGAAAAAAACTCTTCCACTCGGTATATTGTACAATATCGTATGAAATATATTGAAATATATGTAATGAAAAAAGGAAATAGATAAAACAAATAATTCTTGAATCCTTTGCATGAAATCAGACCTCGGACCTTGGGAGAGCCTAACGGAAGCAATTCCGTTCTTTGTGAGGGAGGGTGCAGTGGCGGGAAAAGGGAGGGATCCTTGTCAGTCGCGGAGATCGAAGGCAACGCGATCATTGGTAGGGTAGTTGCATCTCCCTCGAAAATTTTGACAAAGGTGGATCGTACAGTCACCACGGCATCATATCAGTGCCATCACGAACCACCAACATCTCACAATGAACTCATGAGCTCATGTTGAGGTAAGACCAAAGAAAAGCCAACTCCAAGGGGTCCGTGGAGCCGCTACGAACCCGGATATCCACATCTATCCATTCATTTATGCTATCCCGTGTTCCTAAACAGGGATCCCTAGAATCGCAATCATACCGGGGCCCAAAATTGGGTGATAGGAATTCCTTTTAATCGATTCGCATTTGTGCCCGTCCCGGACGATCCATAACCGGGAGCCGTGGCTTCTTGAACCATTTGTGGTTTGCGGGCATTCCGGCGTGCGTGGACCATGTAACCATGTAACCCATCACAGACACATTTTGGTTTTTCTTCTTCCGTGTGGATATCAGGTGAGTGCTAGAATGGTCACGCAACCTATTTTCAAAGTTCCAGCACCACAAGCCTTGGAAAGGCACTGCCTCATTCTAACAAAAAAGGGCAAGGGTTGAAAACTCCGTCACATATCATATTTTGAACCCTGCTAACGTGAAGGCGGCGTCCGTGCGGAGGGGGGGTCACTAGACTAGAAAGGTTAGGAACATGGTTGAACGAACCCTGGCACGCACACTGATTTAGTGTGGGGAAGTGGGCCGGGCGGGATTCCTGCCTAGGTCAATTCAACTCACTCATTTCTCTCGTGTGATCGTCAATGTAGCAGAAAGGAAGTTCTGGAGGGCTCCGGAAAGTTAGGAATTCTGCCATACGTGTGAGCACTGCAACACCCCCTGAAGGAGCATTGCGTATCTCGTCCGGACAAGTACTATTGGCGCTGCTGTGCGAGATCGGGTTCCACGGTAACAACTGATATTGATGATTGCTCTCACTGATCTCAACGGTACAGACCTATCATGCCTTGCAGGCATACGTCGCGACAGATAACTTTACCGTTATGATGCCGCGGAGAGTCAGCCTGTGAGGTGCCTAACCACGGAACCGGTGCCATGGAGTGAGCAGGCGGACAGTACGCCGCAACAACGTCATTGACAGTCTTTTCACAGCCCTGAAGGAGGTGGTCAGGATGTTGCAAAATCGGTTCTGGAGTCGTTTTGTTGTCAAGAGCGGGCCGATGTGAGTTACGATGGATGCCAAATACGATAATCGATATACCTTGTATTAGGAACCGTACGGCATAGTTATCTTCTCACCTCCAGAAGCTTGGAACGTCACGGAGATTGGCAACACATGTGCGTGTGCATCTGTCAAAGGCACTGCAGCGCCAGTCTGTCTATCGGATAAATGATGCACGAGACACAAGAAGGTGCGCATACTCGGGTGTACAGTGAACTGTTTCTTCAGACCTGTCATTCTTGGGGACAAGGGAAGATCTATCAGTGGGTGCCTGTTCGACTGGTGGCGGAACGTTTGCAGATAAGAGTTCTCAAGCGATGTCAAAGAAGTTTCAGAATTCCCCGCATGGTTGTATTGCGCCATGAGGACGTGTGTCGGCGCGGGCAACTTGTCTGTGAGGTAGAGTTCTGTTGTGATATGTGGAGCCTATGATGATCTTTTTTTTTGAATAGGAAACCTTGTCAAAGGGTGGTTCAGGGGAAGGAACTCGCCGACGGAGCTTACGGAAGAGTGCCACCGACTTAGTCTAAATTGGTCAAGTGCGCTGAGCGCTGAACGCTGAACGCTGAACCGTGTCTGCCAGTGCTTCCGTACCTCGGTATATCCTTCTGGCGGTCAGCATGTTCCTTCTCGAAGGGAGCACTTTGATTATCGCCTGGGAATGCCTCTGTCTCAACGCCGCTGCCAGGTGCCGGTGCTTTTCTAGGGCGCGTGGAATTCGAAGGCTTGAATGCTACTTTTAAGACAAACTGGCCAGGATCAAGCGCTGGAAAGCTCGAGCGCGCGTCTCATTAATGCAACAATTAACCACAAACATTCAATCGGTCTCCTTCAACAAGTTGGTATACCACGTCGAACTCTCAGGGACAGTGCACTGTGCCCATCGTGCCCGCACCGCTCAAGGAATAATGAACCATCGGGGCTGGTACCAAACTATCTACGCTTTCTGTTACTGATCGAAGATAACGATAACCTATACCCGTGATCTCGGGGCGTCGAAATTGGCAAGGTTCGAACTGATGGTGGCAATACGACTAAATGCGCTCGAGAACTTATTTTGATTCGAGAAATGGGCGCTGGGCCGTTTCAAGCCAGAATGGCATCATTTTCAGGAGATGACTGTCATGACCAAGCTGACAAGACTGTATTTCGTCAACGACTACCGAAATTACCAAGACTCTGGTCTCGATGGACGACTTGGTCTAAGCTGCCGCATCATCATCCTCCAATAAGCAAAATCCGTCGGCTTACTAACGACGACTGGTGGAGGTAATCTCTGTTCGTCATCGAAGCATTCGTTTGTTGAACGGAGCGCTCGCACGCTCTCTATAGAAAATGTAAGTCACATTTGTTCTGTGTTGTCGTTCGATGCTCCCGGCTTGCCGGTTTGTTCAGAGAGATGACTACAGAGCGTAATCCATTGTGGGTCGGAACTAACACCACCCTCGGCCAAAATGTCTCAGACCAGGCCGCCAAACAGTCCAGTTCCCTAGTCGGACCGCTTGGCATCTCTCCCAGTCCACGCGATATGCAATTCTAGCTGGCCTTTTGTGTGCCTTGTTTCTTTCAGTCAGTATCTCTTCCAGAGCCCATCTAATCAGGTATAACTAGATGAGGTGATTTCTTTTGACAGGAGTTAGAACACTACGTACCATCCTTTCATTGTGGTTACAACCTAATGTAATTTGTAGCTACGCTGGTGGCGACACGTATGGGTTTCACGACATCTCCATTTAGCTATAACTGTCATTTTTTTCATGCAGTTTTTCCCGTAATTTCATCGCAGTTCAGGAAGTCCAAGGAGGAGGGTTGGATAGGGCCATTGTAAACGCTTATAAAGTGCGCACACCTTCGACCTTAGCTGATCTTAGCTGATTGTACCCCGCGGTTTCCAGATACTTGTTGGTGATGTGCACATTTGCGCCGCTCAATGGGTAATTAATATTGTGCGACTTGGGCGGAAAGGTGCCAATCAAATCACCGACATCGCCGCGGCGTTGCGAACCACCGCCTGCGGACTTCCTAGAAACACGGAAATGCTTATTCTGGCAAGATTCGTGCGCTCCGTGAATCGCATGCGCTGAGTCAACGACTGATGTGCTGTAGCTTTCT
This sequence comes from Leccinellum luteum, assembly GCA_038091855.1. NCBI lineage: Eukaryota > Fungi > Basidiomycota > Agaricomycetes > Boletales > Boletaceae > Leccinellum > Leccinellum luteum. The sequence goes on along the minus strand of JBBPPG010000005.1, from coordinate 51,324 downwards.
GGAATGGGAACCGGAGGAGTTCAGACTACCTCGCCGTGAGTTTGAGCCGCCCTGATAACAATAAATCTGGTTTTTGACGCCAAGCGTACAGGACCGTAATCATTTCATTATGGATCATTACGCTGCGGTGATCATTGACACGACTCTAGTCCAGGAGCTTGGCTCAAGCACTTCTACCATATTCAGTGACGTGCGTTTCTCATTCTCGCCTGAGCATACACTCATCCAATTCGTTTAGCTCGACTCGGAGGTCCACCTTAGCCTAGGCCCCGGTTAGGGGTTTTGTCAATGATTGATAAGCAATGTATGTCTCTTTCTCCATTACCCTGTTTTAAATGGTTTGGATGGAGATGGGCATTTATCAGACAGGTACCCCTTTTCGCAACATCCCTCGTCCTAATATAATATAATTTGTCATACGTAACGCCCGTAAGAGATTGGCTGTAGCGGGTTGCGGAGCATATTGCTAACATCTCAGTAGGGAAAGGCCAAAAGCGCCAAAGAGAACTGACTGGGCAGGTACTGCTGGTGGCGGCAGTGCGTGGATAAGTCTCGCTAATAAGATTCGGGAAAACTGACTGCGACAGTGGGAACATTTTTTTGGTGTACTGGCTTTTTTTTTTTTCGCTATGACTTGTAAAGCAAGATCTGAGGTCGGTATACCGGAGTGATCCCTGGTGGTTGCGTGTGCATTTTCGATCGCATTCGTATAGGTGGAAGTTGCATCGGAACCTGTACTCTCACCGTCTCTACTGAAGAAGCGCGCCCCTCTTTTGATGGGGATGAACAATTTCAAGTTGACCGTGGCGGCTTGCTGCTTCGCGGTCTTATATTTCTACCCTATGTGGTTTCAAACTATAGCTTTGACTCCAGTGGGGCTGCAGCAGGTGAGATACTACATATTATTAACGACATCGCCACAGAGTAGGTAAACATGACGTACCATACAAGACCTTCGTCTGTTGCCCAATAGCGCTACCATGTCGATCGGATCGTTGTTCGCTGGGTGAGTCATTCATGTTTGGTTCTTTCAGAGTGCGTTGACAATCCGGTAATTGGCTTATGCATCGGGTCCACAGCACACATGGCTCAGCATTATAATCTTATTGACTTTTCTTCAATGTGGCATCAGGCTGAGGGAAGCAACAGATTTCGTTCGGTTTGGTTTTGGGAATGCTGTGGTGATACAAACTATGGGTACGTAGGAACCAGGTGTTTTCCAGAAAAAATTGGCCTCTGACGATCCGTTGACACCGTTGTTCGCCGCCATCGGTTGCGATGCTAGCGATGAGCGATGACTCCATATAACAATACGCAGAGGTCGATGACCGTTGGTACAGGCTTTGACAGATTCTTCGTGGTCTCGGTGATCTACGAACACTGCTCGTGATGAACAGTATTGATGCTTCTTTCTGTTAAGGACAGGTGTATGGCATTGCCATATCATCTTCCCCCTTTTATTTCAAACTTGGATCAGAATTGCGTGTGCTCTTTCGTGTGCAGGATGCGGACCAGGTGAGGGTCTCTCGTTCGCGTATCACATTTATGAGCATCATCAGTATTAATTCCGACCATGGCTAATCGCCGTATTACTTACATAGATCATTAGCCGGATCCGACACTCGATGACGCTCGCCCCCTAATTTGCAGCAGGACTCGTACACTACCTCTATCCGTGCTGTGTTTTTGCTGGCGGTATTTTCGATGCTGTTCAAGGTGCTCGTTATACGACTTGCGGTGCGTGCTGGGCGTTTCGTGTGAATTTGTTGCTTGTTGTCGGGCTGTGTATGAACGACGGTGTATAGATGCCCGATAACAATCTAGAAAGATAGATGGGAAAGAGCCTGGTAGGCTAGGCTGGATTCGTCTCGGGTGGCGGCGCTGACGACGCTATCTGATCCACCTACAGTTCGTCTGGATGACGAGGCAGAATGAAGGTGAGAAAGACGGGTTTGTGTGATGGGTGATGTGGGAAAGGCCCTGGGGGCGCTCACTGAATGTGCAATCCGAGACGGGTCCGAGTATTGGCCGAGATGGGGTCTTGTACAAAACTGCGAACCCCTTGAAAACACCAACGCTCAAATGCCACTGTATTTAATTATACGTTGTACGAGTTTCCCCTTCATCTCTTGCATGGACCACCGTGACTGTCCTTCTAGCAAACCTGAGTGCGAGGAAGACAAGTAGTGTCTGTCAGCCTCCAGAGGAAACTTGAGGAGAGACAACATCGAACCAAGATGGCTCAGAATGTTTGCCTGGATTGGCTTGTTACCGCCTCTGATTGGCCGGATACATACACAAAATCTTGTGATTCTCATCTGGTATTCACGCGCCACCATCATAGAAGCTGTCCGTCCAGGAACGTAGATAATTCATTTCTCACACTGCGTCAGAAACTACGCGTCCTGCGGAGGCAATTCTCCGATTGGGTCGGAACATGCCCTTGTGCACATAGGTTGGCACTCTTCTATGCGCATTTCTCATTGACGATCGTTCAATGAACGGTCGGTTAGGTTACGCAGAGGAACAAAAATAGATGGATGACCTATTGTACTGCAGCAAAAAAATCCAAGGGTCGCGAAAGATGATGACAAACGATGGTCATCATCATCAGTGAGATGTGCCTCCAATTGCGGCACCAGTTAGGACACAGGTCACGATCGTCAGTTCGTTCAGCAAGGCTCGGTGTCGATTGATAGGCGCCAGAACGAAACTTTGTGGGTATCATTAACGTTCTCGCCGTTTCCCGGAAGATATTGAACCAAGAGTCCCTTTTCAATGATGACATGGATAACAGCTCTATTTCGAGACTACCGCGACTGAGACAGCGTCGAATCTCGGTTAGGAGGCCTGTAGAAAACGTTGGCTGGTGAACGAACATGCAGAGATAATGTCTTAGGTACCTTAGAGTCCGCGTCAGACAGGAACTCCAAAAACGCCTGCAATTGGGCGGAATATTGAAGGCCATGATAAAGCGACGAGTCAAAAGCCAGCAAACAAGGTAGGAAAAGTCCGAAAAGATGGCGAGCAGCTCGCTGTTACCAAAACGTGTGTCGGAGGCAGGCGCGGCTTTTCCAGCCTGTTCTCGCTGGGGTGCCGCGCGTAGCAAAACAATAACAGCGCTCTGGAGGCCTTGTTAGTGGCGGCCGATTTCGTTAGACTCTAGTCTCTGGGTGCGATCATCCCCACTTTGATGACATTTTTCAGGGATCGTCAGATCCGAAAAGGAGTCTCAGAGTGAGAGATTTGGCACCACATCGTGTACGATGATCTGCAGCAAAGTTACTTGCCAAGGTTGCCACCCGGGCCGTGACTGCCTGTCAATGACGACGCTCTTGTCGTAGGCCTCGGGAGCCTCAGACTTTTCATGACGAACACGAACGATAAAGGCAACCAAGGGTCCCTGCAAAAATCCCAGAGACCAATTTTTTTGCGGACCACCAGTTCAATTGCTGGGACCCCGGATCTAGCCACCTAATATACCCTAGTAAGTAATCTTCAACAAAACAGTTAGCAATTTCATAGTGACGTACATGCTGTAGCAAATTACTTCCGCTTTTGACGGTGCCAAAAATACTTATGGTGTGGAGTCGCAACCGTTGGCGGACATTTTTTTCCCCTCACCGTAGTGTGATATCCACGTTTTTCTGGTCCGCAAGATATGGATCCACCCACAGAACGTGATCCTTTGCTACTTGTAACGAAGGCCAAACAGACAGTCACCACGGATGTCTCAGACCCGTCACTCGACAATGAGTCGTCCGGCGTTGGTCCGCTTGATATCTCACGCTCGACCCGACATGCGATCTTAGCTGGCGTGTGGTCTGCTAACTTTCTTTCGGTGAGCATGTCTCACCATGGATTTGTACGAGAAACAACGATGAGCTGACCTATGTTTGACAGTCTCTAAACAGTGCGTTCCCACTTCTGTGAAATAAAAAAACGAAATTAGTCTAATTGAGTATATGCAGCCACTCTGGTGGCAACCCGTATGTGTCAATGGCATCTTGAACACACCCATAATTGACCACGTCCCGTCCAGTGCTTCCCTCCATCTCATCGGAATTCGAAAAGTCTAATGAGGCAAGCTGGTTGGGAACATCGTAAGCACTCATGTATCACATCACACGGATTACGACTCACCTGTTAATCTCTGCTCAGATACCTGTTGGCAGCGTGCACCTTTACGCCGCTCTACGGACGTCTGTGTGACGTCTTGGGACGACGACGTGCCAACCAGATAGCCGTCATCGGCGCGGCGTTGGGAACCGCCGCATGCGGATTCTCTGGAAACATGGAAATACTTATTGTGGCTAGATTCGTGCGTCGCGTAAATCGTACGTGTCGACTCAGTGGCTGATGTTCGTTCGGAAGTTATCGGGAATGGGCGGTGGCGGTATTCAGACGACCTCATCGTAAGTTTGAGATGGTGCCCTGATCACGGTGGCAGAGTCAATCTGATCATTTCACGCCGATCATGCAGGATCGTAATCAGTGACATGTATAGTTTGCGGGTCCGTTTTCGTTTTTCAATTATTACCCTGCGGTGATCATTAAAGTGACACAGTCCAGGGGTTTGGCTCAAGGTTTGTCTGCCCTGTTCTATGGTGTATGTATCCCTTCCTCGCTTCGTCATGCGGTCATCCAATTCCTATAGCTCGGTACGGGACTCGGAGGTCCATTGGGGGGTCTTGTTAGTGATTGGTGAATAACATCTATTTCTCTTTCTCTTACGCAACCGTCGATTTATCCTGTTTTAAAAGGTTTGGATGGAGATGGGCATTTATCATGCAACTACCCCTTTTCGCAATATCTCTCATTCTAACTGAGTTTAATTTGCGATATGTAACACCTGTAAGATTTGCTCTCGCGGGTTGCGAGCGTGTTGCTAATATCTTAGTAGGGAAAGGCCAGAAGTGCCAAAGACGTGTTGAAGAGAACTGACTGGGGAGGCACTTTCACATTCCTGGTGGCGGTGCGTGGATATGTCTCGCTAATGAGAGGATTTGGGCAAACTGACCGCGACAGGTGGGAACATTTTTGGTGTTCCTGAGCATGAAATTCAACGAAGACTACTCGGTATTTTTTCTGGTCTACTTTATAATGGAGAATCTGAAGTTGGTATAGTGGAATGATCCCTGGGTGGTGATTCCGCTTGCCCTGGCATGTGTATTTTCTATCGCATTCGTATTGGTGGAGCTTCTAGTTGCACCGGAACCTATGCTTGCACCATTTCTACTGAAGCAGCGCGTCCCTCTTCTGGTAGGAATAAGCAACTTTCTCGTGTCATTCTGTGGCTTTTCGATCATGTATTTCTTCCCGACCTGGTTCCAAACGGTTGGCTTGACTAGTGCGTCGATAGCGGGTGAGATAACTCCTTTTATTATTAAGAATACCGCAAAACAAGCTTGACGATGAAAGGTCTACATTTACTCCCCAATAGTATTGCGATGTCCACGGGGTCACTGTTCGCTGGGTGAGTCGCTCCGTATTCAAAGTCTGCTCTATCCAAATTGCATTGACGATTTTGATAGTTTACTGATGCATCGCACGGGCAAATATAAGATGATCAATTTCATTTTTGGTTTCCTACCATTCATTGGGATCGTCTTTATCACTCTTATCCACGAAAATTCGGGTCCACTGCAGTCGTGGTTAAGCATTGTGAGACTTTCCGATCTTGTTCCCCATGTGGTATTAAGCTGACTATCCGACCCATAGATTCCATTTGGCTTTGGAAATGCTGTGGTCTTCCAAACGACGCTAGGTACGCGCCAGCTTTGCTTTTCCTTCCACAATGTCGATGTTTGACCCATTACATACTGTCACCAACAGTTGCCCTACTGGCACATTTACCCAGTGAGTGACAAGGAGAATGCTGCATGATAATGTTCGATTCATTGGCGATGTACAGAGGATGTGGTGGCTGTGGGGACAGGGTTTGGAGAGCTCTTCCGTGGCGTTGGTGATTCACTCGTATTAGCGATGTTGTGAGTGTCCACCGACCTGACGTGTGTGTATGCATGCAGGACAAGTGTGCGGCGTTGCCGTCTCCTCCGCCCTTTTTCAGACCTTACTCGAATCGGCATTACGCGCACGCATCCATGGACCTAATGCGGATGAGGTGAGTAACCGTCCAAGCATGATGCATGCGCACTGATCGTGATCGTTTGCACTGCAGATCGTCGGCCAGATTCGACACTCCACGACACTGGTAGCACGACTCCCGCCCGACTTGCAGCGAGCTGCGAGGGACTCATACGCCGTCTCTCTCCGTGCGGTATTTTTCCTAGCGGCGTGTTCAACGTTGTTGGCGTACATTGTTCGAATTCCAGTCAGTATTCGATCTCTGCTGGTCTTTTTCAGCTTACACGCTGTATGGTATGTAACATGTCTTACTGACATAATGACATTGTTTAGATTCCGGAGAAAAGTTTGGAGCATGGACGGGAGGGCGAGGATGCTACTCGCAATGGCACCGTCGGTGCTGGCGAAGCAGATGTAGAGGGAACAAGGAGCGGGTCGGTGGTGGGTCCACCGTCCGATCCGGACCGTGCGATATGATGAATAGTGTCATGGACACCAGGCTGTAATGAAGGAGTCCGATAAGCCATAAATTGTTAGGGCTTGGAACGCGGCTGTTTTTTGCATAAACCTATACAGCATCCATGGAGGTGCGAGAGGCTTTGTAGACATTATACTCCGACGTTTAAGGCTCAAGCTGTCGAGTTTACTTGCTTGTGACTGTTGGGCACGCTATCATTGATCAGCACACGGCAGTCTCTCCACGCAATTTCAATCTAAGAGGGAGGCCAGGTGGGGCAACGTGACAAGGGTGGGAGAAGGTGCAGGCGAGGTGGGGAAGACGAGGGAGAGGGCAAAGAACCCAAGAGAGCGGGATGTGACGGCAGTGGGATTCTCAGAGTCAGGGAGCGCTCAGGATGTGACCTTCCGCCCTTTCCTCGCAACTGGAGCTTTTAGGCTGCGTTCGCCTCCACTGACCCTCTTCACTCCCACTCTTAGGCCCAACAGCCTATCGTCCGCCGTGCTCACTTAGTCCTATTGCGCGCCGATCTGCTTGGTGCACCCAGCGCTCGACGGACCCACTCCGGGCTTTCGCCCAAATCCATAATCTCATCCATGCTACACCGCACGCGTCATCGTAGCGATCGACATTTACGGAGGCAAGGTGATGAGGACGAGTGACGGTGAGCGCAGATCAGTTCCCATGCCCATTCGCACAGCGCGGGGACTTTTGTTCTTGTTTGGATCTCAGGTTCTCACTAACGCCACGCGTAGCAAATCAATAACAGCAATACTCTAGAGGCCCGAGGGACAGATTATTGCCTCGTTAGTGGAAACCATTTCGTTGGATAGGTTCGAGGTACTTAAAGGTGTTGGTCTGGATTCTGCAACCCCAGTAAGCGAGCAGTTTTGAGATTGTGTGAGTGTGAGTTCTTGCTGGGATCTCGACAACCGTATCTACTTGACTCATCATTGGGAATTGGGCGGGGCGAAGATTTTTTGGCATGGACGGCGACAAACCATTGGAGAGTTTGTCATATTCAAACTCCGAACGTGTCAAGTGTGGATCAGGAAGTTGCGGGTTACCGTTCTGCCAAAAGTTTAGCCCTGTTCCATCGGCTTTCAATAAGCCGAGGGGTTGGTCCGGGCCGACCTTGCCGAGTAGTGCCGCTTTCGGCACTGTTGGAACTTGGCGAAGTGCAGCTAAGTCATTTGTGTTTCTTTTCCTCATCATCGTCATCATTGTCGTGTGATACCCACGGTTCTCTGGTCCAAGTACTAGAGATGGCCCCTCCCACAGAACGTGATCCTTTGTTGTCCGGAACGAATGCCAAATCCACTGCCACCCCGCATGTCTCGGACCCGCTCAACACTCAGTCCTCTCGTTCGTCCGGCGTCGGTCCGCTTGACATCTCAAGCTCGACCCGACATGCGATCTTAGCTGGCGTCTGGTCTGCTACCTTTCTTTCGGTGAGCATGTCTCACTACGAATCTGTACGACAATGAGCTGACCCTGTTTGACAGGCTCTAAATAGTACGTACCCTCCTCCCTTAAAAACGAAATTGGGCTAATTGTATGTACATTCAGCTACCCTGGTGGCAACCCGTATGTGTCTTAATGGCCCATCTCGAACACACCCGTAATTGACCACGTCCCGTCCAGTGCTTCCCTCCATCTCATCGGAATTCGAAAAGTCTAATGAGGCAAGTTGGTTGGGAACATCGTAAGCGCTCATGTATCACACCACACGGATTACGATTACGACTCATCTGCCAATCTCTGTTCAGATACCTGTTGGCAGTCTGCACCTTTACGCCGCTCTACGGACGTCTGTGTGACGTCTTGGGACGACGACGTGCCAACCAGATCGCCGTCGTCGGCGCGGCGTTGGGAACCGCCGCATGCGGATTCTCTGGAAATATGGAAACACTTATTGTGGCTAGATTCGTGCGTCGCGTAAATCATACGTGTCGACTCAGTGACTGATGTTCGTTCGGAAGTTATCGGGAATGGGCGGTGGCGGGATTCAAACGACCTCATCGTAAGTTTGAGATGGTGCCCTGATCACGGTGACAGAGTCAATCTGATCATTTCACGCCGATCATGCAGGATCGTAATCAGTGACATGTATAGTTTGAGGGTCCGTTTTCGTTTTTCAATTATTACCCTGCGGTGATCATTAAAATGACACAGTCCAGGGGCTTGGCTCAAGGCATGGCTGCCCTGTTCAACGGTGTATGTTTCCTTTCGTCACTTCATTATGCGATCATCCAATTCCTATAGCTCGGTATGGGACTCGGAGGTCCATTAGGGGGTCTTGTCAGCGATTGGCAAGTAGCGCCTGTTTCTCTTTCTCTTACGCAACCAATTTATCCTATTTTAAAAGGTTTGGATGGAGATGGGCATTTATCATGCAACTACCCCTTTTCGCAATATCTCTCATTCTAACCGAGTATAACTTGCGATATGTAACACCCGTAAGATTGGCCGTCGCGGGTTGCGGAGCATGTTGCTAATATCTCAGTAGGGAAAGGCCAAAAGTGCCAAAGATGTGTTGAAGAGAACTGACTGGGGAGGCAGTTTCACACTCCTGGTGGCGGTGCGTGGATATGTCTCGCTAATGAGAGGATTTGGACAAACTGACCGCGACAGGTGGGAACATTTTTGGTGTTCCTGAGTATGAAGTACAACGAAGACTACTCGGTATTTTTTTCTGCTCTGCTTTATAATGGAGAATCTGAAGTTGGTATAGTGGAACAATCCCTGGGTAGTGGTTCCGCTCGCCCTGGCGTGTGTATTTTCGATCGCATTTGTATTGGTGGAGCTTCTAATTGCACCGGAACCTGTGCTCGCACCATCCCTGCTGAAGCAGCGCGTCCCTCTTTTGGTGGGGATAAGTAACTTTCTCGTGTCGCTTTGCAACTTTTCGATCATGTATTTCTTCCCGACCTGGTTCCAAACGGTTGGCTTGACTAGCGCGTCGATAGCCGGTGAGACAACTCCTTTTATTACGAATACCGCAAAACAAGCTTGACGATGAAAGGTCTACATTTACTCCCCAATAGTATCTCGATGTCCACGGGGTCACTGTTCGCTGGGTGAGGGTGGCGTATTTCAAGTTTGCTCCGTGCAAATGGCATTGACGGTCTTGATAGTTGGCTGATACATCGCACGGGCAAATACAAAATGACAAACGTCATTTTTGGTTTCCTGCCTTTCATCGGGATTGTCTTTATCACTCTTATCCACGAAAATTCGGGTCCACTGCAGTCATGGTTCAGCATTGTGAGACTTTCCAGTCCTTGCCCATGTGATATTAAGCTGACTATCCGAGCCACAGATTCCATTCGGCTTTGGAAATGCTGTGGTCTTCCAAACGACGCTAGGTACGTGTCAGCTTGCTTTTCCCTCAAAAAGGTCGATGTTTGACTTAACATACTGTCACCAACAGTTGCCCTACTGGCACATTTGCCCGGTGAGTGATAGGGAGAATGCTGCATGATGATGTTTGATTCATTGGCGATATGCAGAGGGTGTGATGGCTGTGGGGACAGGATTTGGACAAATCTTCCGTGGCCTTGGTGATTCATTCGCACTACCGGTACTGTGAGCGTCCACTAATTTGACATATGTGTACGTGTGCAGGGCAAGTATGTGGTGTCGCCCTCTCCTCTGCCCTTTTTCAGACCTTACTCGAATCGGAATTGCGCTCACGCATTCATGGACCTAATGCGGATGAGGTGCGTGATCGTCCAAGCATGATGCATGCGCACCGATCGCAATCGTTCGCACCCCAGATCATTGGCCAGATTAGACACTCAACGACGCTGGTAGCGCAACTCCCGCCCGACTTGCAGCGAGCTGCGAGGGACTCATACGCCGTCTCTCTCCGTGCGGTGTTTTTCCTAGCGGCATGTTCAACGTTGTTGGCGTACATTGTTCGAATTCCGGTCAGTGTTCGATTTCTGCTGACCTTTTTTTAGCTTCCATGCTGTCTGGTATGTAACATTGACGATGACATTGTGTAGATTCCAGAGAAGAAATTGGATGATGGACGGAAGAACAAGCGTGCTACTCGCGACGGCACCATCGGTGCTGGCGAGGCAAATGGAGAGGGAGATAGGTCGGTGTCGGGTCTATGTACACCCCGTCCGGATCCCGAGCGCGCGATATGACAAGGTAATGAGGTAAACCATCTTTGGGACTTAGGGACATTTTTAACTTGCTCCTATACCCTTCATCTCCTTCCCTATTTTATCCCTATTTTTGTGCGCCTCATTGGGAAAGGAATCGAGCACAAAATAGTTCTTGGATACCATTATGGATGTGTATTCACGCCACGATGACGAATGCATCACGCAATGCTCATACTCATTTTTACATCTTAAATAACCTTAGACTGGCCTTCCCCCGCGAACGTGAACGTGAGCGCGAGCGACTGTTGGCCCGATCAAAGCCCGTAGCCTCGCCGTGAGGAATTTAAGCATGGACTCACAGCCGAAGTCTCATAGTGCGATAACACTGGCCGTGTCACTTTACACGCAGACCCGTTTGAGAAACGCGAGGCCGGTCGTGCAGTCAAGTATGGCTTCAGCAGTCCTCTTCGACTCCTCGAAAGTCGTAGTTTACCTGAAAACGATCGACCGGAAATCGCCGTGCACCCGGTGTCTCAACGTATGCCGCATCCGCACATATGTATACTCACCGAGAGACCGTATTGAGCATATGTAGATAACAATGTATTCATTTCGCTGTCTTCTTTTGCTTCCGGCCAGGAACACGCCCTGTCGACGATCGGGGTTTTCGGGCTTCAAGCTTCAGGACGTATGCAGAGGACATGGACAGGAAGGGTGCATGATGCATGATCCGGGTCCCTACCTCTCAGAAGAGAGGGTAGTCAGATATAAAATACCTTTAAGCTCTTTGGTCGTGTTCACGCGTACGTTGAAGTTTTCTTCCTTACTTCTCTTCCTTGTCATTCGTTTTGCCGATGAGAGCAAGTCTCGCTTCATGCAGACGACGTTTCGCATCCGATTCGCCAGAAAGGGTTCAACTTCCAACGTTCAAACGTTATGCATTCAAACGCGCTTCACCTGCACGTGTTCCCGAGACAAAATCTGAAGCACGGAGGTTGTGGTGGTGGGAGTTTCTGATCACGATCCCTGAGTGAACACGTTTTTTTTTTTTTTTTTCCAAAGCATCCGGCTCGAAATATTTTGGATAGATGCAAAAGGCTTCTGTGACCTGTCAACTCTTCGAAGCGACCATGTATGTATGCACAGAAGGACGCCACGAAATAAACAGGCGAATAGAACGTCGTAAATTTAGACCGTCGCACTATCCTTGGGCCCGCATGTGAGATCGCGTCAATATATATATCTCCAACACACTCACCCGTTGAACACTTTTTTTGGTATACACCCGAGTTATTTAACGCAGAAATGAATTCTTCTGCTTCATCAGCCGCCCCAGAGTCCATAGCGAAGTCGCCGCCCGAGAAGTCGGTCGCGGGTATACACAGTACAAATACAAGCACCAGAAGAAGGGGCTGGAGTGGGAAAAGAACAATGAAGAAAGACAAGAGAAACAGATACATTGATATCAGATACGAAGGAGAAAAGGAAAAAAAAAAAAAAAAAGAGAGAGACCAAATGAACAAAACAAAGATCGACATCCGAACAGAAAAAGATACCCAGCCCATCGAGCACCTTTTCATGCTCTCCTCCTCTGCGCGTTCCGTCGTTCGCCCTCGACGCAGATGAACGTGATCAGGACATCTTCGGTGATGGTCAACCCGTGCGGCGTGATATGGATCAATCCTGGGTTCAGTCGTGCGGAGGGCAAATAGGTTGCTGTGGGGACTTGTTTGCTATCATTGCTCGCCATCTGCCATGAGGAGAGGAAGATTATTGATGACTGATCCAAAGCCCGCAAAACGAAAAAAAAAGTGGGGTCCACACGTACCAACGATGAATCGTTCTCAAATGACCACTTGTAAGATTGCCCGTTGAGCGCCGTAAACGTTCTCGACCTTTTTTTATTTCAAACATCGTTGACGAATCAGTTTCATTTCATCGAGGAACAAGGCACCGCCAGATCAGTAAACGAGGCCATCAGACGCGACACAAAGATAAGAATGATCCAAAAAGAAAACACGATCTCCGTGAAGATCTGCCTCGCCAAAGACAAGGGACGTGATCGAGAAACACGAAGATACTCACGAACTGAAAAACTTGCTCCGAGAGACGCAGATTTCGTGGCCGTGCACGACGACCGTACCAGGCCGCCCAGAGTGCCACACCACGCGGCCGACCTCGAACTCGCTGAACCCATCTGTGCTCACCCGCTTGACTGTTGTCGTCGCCGTCGACGATGACGGACCGAGATAGCTCGGTGTCTCGATGCGATACGACACGCGCCCCTCGGGTGAGACGAGGACGGTATTGAATGGACTGTCCTGTGCTAATGAAAAGTTCATGGCCGGTTCGGAAACTGAGGGACCAGTCGATGATGGGGGGGTGGAGTGAAAAAGGACAGGCAAGGGGGGGAGGGGAGGAAAGGAGCTTTTGCGGGCTGAAAAAAGGTTGTCGAGCGATTTCAGTTACGGACTCTGGGAGCTTGAGCCGATAGAAGCCCCGGGTTCTGCCACGGTGGGCGCCCACAGGCTCAGCTCGCGATTCCACCAAGCAACATTCGACATTTGGGTGTCAGGGAAGTCGGCGAGCATGTATTTGATGGACTTTACAAAGTAATACGAACGCAACAAGACTACATCAGCCTCGAAGACATCCAGCTGAGGCGGTGTGAAACCACGTCGCTGATTGGCCCCGCCCGAAACGGTTAAACGAGTTCACACACATGAGATCTGAGTTGTCTGTATGCTTCACCTCCCCGCCCACATCCTGTGGCAGGAATCAGGACTTACCTCCGTGTTACTCGACCTATATTATTTTCACCTCGCTCGGCCTACCCATCCCTGTGCATACCCCGCTGCACATCCGGTAAAGTCAATACAGCCAACGAACCGGCTCCGTGTTGTTGCTGATTCTATTCCAGGACTTCTTTCGTTACTATGATATTCTATTTAGTATCATGTTGGTGAGTATGACGACACCAAGAAAAGGCATTGATGTGACCTGACGCTGGATGCGGTGGGTCAACCGGTCGTTGTCTGTACCCAGACTAAACTTTTTTGAAGGTCTAGCTCCTAATGATACGGCTGTGGGATATTTCTCAAACTTCACACTGCCGTACGCGTCCCGATTACTTCCTTGCCTTAACTTGAACATGCGCTTCTTCGCAGAGTATCAATGTTTTTGCATGCACGGCCACGTCATATCTACCCACCAACACATGTGAATCCACCAACGCAGTGTGACGATGGATCCAGGCGAGAGCCTGCCTGTTCACTCGAATATTCTTCCCCGCGGCCGAACCCGGCTATCTGTCGGCCGGCCGCTTGCGCCGCGAATAGCACCCCCGTCGTGGCGACCTCCAGCCTGAGTACTGAGTACCTGCGCAACCACAATCAGCACTTGCATCCGCCCTTCATCGTGCACTCAAAGCAGTCCGTGTGCGCCTTCACGACCGCCGCAGCTCCAACACAAAAGTTAAATCGCTGCTCCTTGTACTCGATCTCTTCCGCCTTCTTCCACGACAACTCCTGGTCCCTCAAATCCGCACCAAAGTGCTCCAGCTTTTATCTATTTTCAAACTTGCTAACGTGATGCTTTGAACTCCCCGAATGGACCCTCCGGAAGATCAAAACACTCCAGCCCGTGGCCCTTGTTTCCCCCTAACACGAGCCCGACGCGGTCAGTGAGCGCAGACTCGTCGAAGACCTTGGATCGCGGGGTTTGCTAGTTGTTCCCTCCAGTGCGAATTTCTGTCAAGCTACTGATCCAAGTACATGGGCGAAAGACTAAGTTGACGTCTCATCGTCTCGATTCTCACCAGCCTTCTGCCAAACCATAACACCTACCGCGTGTATGCTAGACCTCTCTTTTGGAGACATGTAATATGGTCATTGTGACCTAGATCGCCATACTTCTTTTTGTCGGTCTATCTCTGATGTATCTCGACGCCGGAGATATGGGCGGCGAGGTTTCACCTTAAGCCAACGATTGTCTGCTCGTTTCGGCTGTATGGAAGTAGCGAGATAACTTGGAACATAACCATCATCAAGATCTACAGCACACGTCGGCGGGCTCCAAAGGGACCGATCTACCTACTTTCCGGACTTCGGAGATTGGCAATGCTTTAGCCAAAAAATCATTCCTTACCTACATGTGCCCCGTGTTCCTGTCACTTTTCAAGAAAGTGCGACAACCACTGACCCTATACCGTCAGCCTCGGAGACAAGTCAAAAGCAAAGGATGTCGCAAGCCTTTTCTTGCTACAACACACTATACATTAGCAGACCGACACGCTAGCCAGCTCATGATGTTGATTCTCTGTGGAAGTGACCGCAACACGGTGTTCATGGATGGGTGCGGAAGAGTTCATTCCATCTAGTTATCCACGTGCACGATCAATCAAACAGTGGGAACTCGAACTGGTTTCCTTGTCGTTGGTCGACGTTAGCTCTGAGCAGTAAAAGTGACGACGGGAAGGAGAGGTACATAAAACGAAAGAAAGAAATGCGCTTATATGCAGCATACAGTACTTGAGGAGTCCAGAGGGGACATAAAATGTATACAACAACCAAAGCCTACAACAATATTACTGCAAGTGGACCGTACGCACGGTGTCCATCAACTCCTCCAACAGCGTCTCCGCCCGGATTTGAACCTTGATGAAACTGTCCGTCGCAACCCGTTTATATAGCACGCGCCCCTGTGAAGCAAGCATCAGCGCACCAAACGGCTGCTTCAGTCGAATGACAAGCCGTAAGGCACGTGTGGCTAGATCAAACTGAGGAGCCCCGCCAGAGAAATCCCTGTCCAGAAGGGGACCGATCCAGGGGTGGATGAGGACCAAGCCGTGCATTCCAACCAGGACGTCGTTGGTCTCGATGCGCACGTCGCCGAGGATGGGCGTAGTGGCATGATAAACAGGAAAGATCGAGCCCGATCCAGGTTCCGCTGTGATAAGGGTGAGGGATGTCAAGGAGAAAACAAATCCAGGAAGGCGGAGTCCACCAGTGACGATCGAAAGAGGAGGAAGGTCATACAGTCGCTCGTACAACTGTACGGCAAGCAAGGGGTAGGGCAAGGATGACTTCAGGGTTATGGTCATCCTATCCATCTCGGCGGACTCCATCGGCTGCGGAACGTGAGGGGGTTCGATCTGGTCATAGACAGTGAGGTCGGCAGGGAGGTAACTGTTGGCACTTCTACTCGAATTTCTGGCCCGAGTCCAGGAGAGAAGTGTGACGTTATCCGATTGGGTCAAGATGTACTCCAGTAGACGACGGACTGCTCGCGTGCCCTCGCCATATATGACTGGGAGTGCGACATCAAAGATACCGAACAGACAGTATGCGATATCTTCCTTCCGTGTTGTTTGGCGCTTCGAAGCAAGATAGAGTTTCTCGCGTACCCTCGTCAACCCTGGCTGAAGTGTTGCGAGGGCTCGAGTGGCAAAGTTGGTTGCCTGTTCCATTTCTGCGAGGATGATAGGCGATTCCTTGTGATTGAATATTTCCAGACCGAGGTATGGCTTCCAATCTTCTGTATAAAATTGGACAACCCTTGAAGCAACATATTCCTGATATGTCCACCCGCGCGTGTTCCAGATGCTCTTCCACAGGGACCCAGGTTCCTGTGATTCCGAGAAAACCCCGAGGAGATGGACGATTGTCATTGCCGCACGACAATACCACTGGAACATGGCAACAATTGATTCTTGCTGAACTCCCTTGTCGCTCTGGTCAACACAGCACGTGTCGCTTCACGCCCACCGGAACCTACGAGACTGTACAAGCTTGCAGAAGTTGACGAGTTTGTCAATCGTAGGGGATGTGGGTAGTCCATAGATAATGGCATTCTCCACCATTTGGAATGATGGCTCGGGTGGCTGCCACCTGTGCGAGAACATCACATATTCATAAAACTTCTCCACCTCCCTCTGGATGCGTGCACAGTCGAGCCGATCGTGAGTTGTCATGAAAGACCGCAACTCATTGAATATGGGGATTTGTTCGAAAGCTGCTGCTTGCATTGCCTTATCGTAGAGACGACCAGTAGTGGTGTCGATTAGTGTTCGGGGTATGTCATTGATGGTCTGCTCGACCACCTGGCGAATGTGTGGAGTCGTATCGAGATAACAACGCCGCATATCTGTCGCTACAAAATCAGCCTATGTCATCTGCACAACATGAATGAGAACGGCTCACTCCGAACTTGTAGGTCAACTGAATTATCGATGCTCGACAGCATCATCTCAAATGCGTCGAATGCCTCCTTGTAACGTCCTAGTCTATGTAATACCGCATATTTCCTTTTGTACCCTTTATAATTCGATGGGTCGTGTTCAATAATCTGATTGTACAGTCAGCACCGTCAACTCGGAGTGCCGTGCAGATCAATTTATACCTGGGCGGCATTTACGAGTTCGTCCTCCAACAAGTGTGCTCGCGCCTTGCAGCATTTGACTATGATTTCACTGATATTTGGCGGATGAAGCGAGAGTGCGATCGAGTAGGATCCGATGGCCGCATTATGGTTCTTTGCATCCATGACTACATCACCCTCGCCTTCCAGCTTTTCACTATAAAGTCGTCGAAAATCTGGAGAGATCCTTAGATTGGTCTTGGAACCACTGATGGAATCACTCACTGAGTTCCCACTGCCATCGCTCATCGAGGGTGCTTGTCTCCTCTGATAGCTCGTTTTGCATCTTTAGGAAACATTCAATCGCCTCCATAAAACGCTTTTCCTCGCTGAGAACATTGCAGACTGCCCGGTAGACATGAAATTTCGCAAGTTTAAACTGAATAAAATGAGAATTATCATGCGTATTCTAAACTACCAGAGAAATCATACCTTATCTGTAGCATCCAATGTTTCGCTTGCTGAACAACGAATCAGTGTGATTCTCACCCATTCCGTCAGCACATCTTCCGGAGGCGAGGGAGTAAGCGACAAGACAGTGGAGTAAGCTAAAACAGCTTCGTCAAGTTTATTGGAACTTGTCGCCTCATCTCCGATCTCCTGAAGCCTTGATACACATCGGTGCATAAATTCTAATGGTGGGGATTGAATATACTATTATAGAGCAAGAAGCGCAAGCTAACCTTTCAACCACCCGATGACTAGTTCATTATGTCTCAGGTCCTCAGTCATCGTGTTTTCAATATGCTGTGCAGCATCATATATGCGACCGTCCGCGTACAATGCCTCGCACTCATGCTTCACGTCATATACACGGAGAGCACATTTGCATGTGGCGAATTGGTTACCGAGTTCCTGGACGGATAGCTCGAGCTCGGTGATTTTGGGTACAATTGATACTGAAAACGAGTCAGAGAGTCGTCGGTCGAGATCATTCAAAACACACCTGAGCTGTTTTCGCGTAGATTAACATCAGCGCATAGTGCGCGGATTGTCTGGATTAATCGGTCGACTGAGCCTTGAGATGCTACAAGCACGCTGTGAAGTTCCTTGCCCGATTCGTCGAGATGTGTGATTTTGCGACCTAATAAATGGGACTGTCAACAAAGTGGGTCTGAAGGTGGAGAGAACGCACTTGGGGTTTCATTGAGGCCTGTATTTTCCTGGTTGGATGCAGCAAGTTGGTTACGCAGCTCTTGAACAGTTTTCTCGAGATTCGCTATATCGTCCTCTGGTAGAAATGAATATCAACACAGCGGAGTAATCCAAACAATAAGCATACTTTGACGCGCGTCCCTAGCACGAAGAGCCGTAACTATGTTGTAGCTTTCAATCTTCAAACGACGGATTTCGCGCTTCAAGAGTATCTGTGGACAAACAGATAAGCACGTGATCTACACGAGTAGCGTTACTCACATTGTCGCGGTAGGGTTAGGGAAGGATGTCACCAATATTCCGCAGCGTGATTATCTTGTCTCCAGCGGTTGCAATGTCGTAGCTTGGCGAGATGGCCATAGACTTGATTTCGTGGGAATGATGGATGACGGTTCCGATTTGTTGATGCGTCGTAGTGTCCCAGAGTGAGAGCGACGAATTAGCAGCGGCTGCGATGATTGTATCGTTGCATGCTAGTCCGATACATCTTGTTTTCTTGTGGCTATGAATGCGCCATGTCGCGAGCGTCTCCTTGGTGGATACGTCGACACAGTGAATATCGCCGCCTTTGGACAAGGCAAAGAGGCGGTTGGAATCGCTCGCCCAGGCAAGGGATTCGTTGTAACCGGGGCCGACCCGAATTGGAAAGTCTGCGAGGAGACCGCCGTCGCTGCTATCGTAGACCCGAACAGAGTCGCACATCCACGTGCCAGTAGCGATGAGTCGCATATCAGGAGAGAATTTGACCACGAGCACGTCGTCAGAGTGTTCGAAAGGGCCAAGGAGTCGCTCGCCCGCGGGAAACGACCATACACTGAGCGTATTGTCATTCGATCCGGTTGCGACTTTCGTCCCATCGGCAGAGATGTCCAGTGCATTCACTGCCGCCAAGCCGTGCGCTCGGAACTTTGTCACCATGTCGAGGCTCTTCGCATCCCACCCCGTCACTTCACCAGTGTGCATCCCACACACGATCCACTTGCCATCTTGTGAGACTACCAGGTTCCAAATAGCGCCCCCAGTGTCCTTTGGCTTCTCCGCTTCCTTGCCATCCCCCACCCGACATTGTCGAATCTTCCGTTCATGTCCTGCGCCCACGACGTACTCCCCGTCAGAAAGAAAAGCGACCGAATATATCTGATCTTGAGCAACGATTTCGATCGGATTCGCGTCAGTTGCGACATTGAAGGTGGAGCTTGTTCTATTCAATTCCTTGGTCGCCGATGCTTGCACCTGCCACTGATCACTGTCCGATGGAAGTTGGCTGTACACCCTACTCGGCTCTGTTGCTCTTGGGGTCAGCGCCATAGATGGTCTTGCCTACGTACTACTACTCACCATTCCTGCTCTCTGAGCTTAACTTGGACATACTGGGTCAAGTTCAAGTACAAAGAAAATGTCTAATTGTTCACTTTCGGTACGCCATCATCGCCTGGCGTCCATGTGCGAGCTCAATACGAGTCATCCACTCTCACGCTGGGCGCTCGCTTTCATCGATACGGACGCAGCGTGCAATGGGGTCGGGGGTAGAATTGACACCTTAAGCACCACTTTTTTCGTTCCCACGGTCCTGACATAAGGTGAGAATTGATCTATCGACCTAACTTGAATCTCCGACTCACTAAGATTGAACTCCGGGGTGCCGAGCTGGCAAAAATCAAAGCTATGGTCAAGTATTTTGAAGACGAATGCCCCCCCTCATCTTCTTTTGACCTTTTTCATCAGAAATTCTCCGTGTATTCGGCACCGTCATTATCGATTTTTATCTCGCAGAACTGAGCTGGCAACCTGATTCCCTGAATTGTAGACCAATTTCAACTGGCGTACTCGAGAAGCAATTCCAAGTCTTCCATATGTATGTACCGGTCCGTTGATCCTCTTTCCAATCGTGTACTCCAAATGGATTACAAACCCACGCGCGGAAGTGAGAAACTATGGGTGATGGAGTCTGAGAGCCTAGTTCGAACATCTGCGCGCTTTCTAATAAACGTTCTTGAAAACACATTCCTCATGCGATCACGTCCGTCTCGTTCCCGTGTTTTCACAGTGTGCAGTTCGAAACAAACCATCCTATCTCATGGCACAACATAGGAGCTCGCACGTATCCCATGTTTTCCTCCCTCTCCTGGACGAGGCCGATTCTCAGTCGATGCTCTTGATATGGCATTTGTGTGTCGATAGAGTCTCTTTATCAGTGGTCGGTCAGACCCGCTGTGCTGTGCACGAACCCATTCATATCACCAATTAGTGACAAATAGTATAAATTTGGCAGATTATATTCGCGGTCACGCGGTCAGCAGATCATTAGTCATTCCTCTAGTGAAGCTCATATCGGCGACAGAGATCGCTCACAGCGTCCTCACAGGTAACATAGGAGTAATCGCCTCCTTCAACGAATTCGGGATGTGATATATATATGGGCGCAGCGCTGCCCAGCGCACAAAGCTGTACCAGGGAAATCGGGCGAAATTAGCTCTCACTGGCAACGATTCCGTGACCAACAGAGATCAATGACAGACACGAGACATTCTACCAGCTGAGGCCCAGACGAAGACTGAAGTAGACGTCCTCTTTGTTCTTGATTGCCTTTGTTTCAAATTGGGGGCCATTGCACCCCATTCCCAAGGGAATGTTTGTTAAGCCAGTGTCAGGTAATACTAGGGACAATAGTTGCTGCGGTTGTGTCCCGAGTTCCGTCCAATTGGGTGTATCGAAACCAAGATGCGCTACTACTAGTATCGCACGCGGGAGTATCCGATCGTGCGCACATTCAAGCATAGGCTCCTGGCTGCGGAGGGCAATCGCTGGTAAGAGCCTGAACGGGCGACGTAGAAGTGGCTTGAAATAAGTAGGGTTGGGATCAAACTCATCTGGATGTAATTCGGCACCCATCCCCTCGACTTACTATACAATCTGTAGAGCATTACACAACATACATATTTTTCTTTCGTTCGCACTTTTTAACTCCTCAACTGACACATGACCTCACCACGCGTGATGCCCTCCGCTCACCAAGATACTGCAAGCCAAGGAAATGAGATATTAAAATAAAATAAAAAGAGTGAACGACACTTACTCGCTGCCAGTGCAGAAGCTGGACGCGTCCGACGCAAGCCACGTCACGACGCCCCGCATTTCGTCTGGGCGTCCCAGTCGACTAAGCGGATTCATGTCGGACCATTTCTGCAACAAGTGCGGCTGTGTGTCCAGGTACGCCGCTGTCATCCTGGGCCGATCAAAGTAAGCATCAGCACTTGCGCGTATATGTATTCACCAACGCACTGTGTGACGATGTATCCAGGCGAGAGCGAATTCACTCGAATGTTCTTCTCTCCGAGCTCACACGCCATGCTCCGCGCCATCTGTAGCACCGCAGACTTGGACGTGTTGTACGCTACCCATGGGTGGTCCTTCACCCAGCTTAGTATCCGACGCGTCACTTATCTGAGTGCAGTGCTCACCCTGTTTGTAACGCTGCCAGACATGGATGCAATCAGGATGATGCTTCCCCCGCGACCGAACCGCGCCATCTGTCGGCCGGCCGCCTGCGCCGTGAATAGCACTCCCGTCGTGTTTACATCCAGCACCTGCATGCAGAGCCATGATCAGTACTTGCACCCGCCCTTCATCGTGCCCACTCACCTCCCTGAACTCCTCTGCAGGGTACTCCAAGCAGTCCGTGTTCGGCTTTAAAATACCCGCAGCTGCAACACAAAAGTCGAATCGCTGTTCCTTGTTCCCGATCTCTTCCGCCTTCTGCCACAGCAACTCCTTGTTTCTCACATCCGCACTAAAGTACTCCAGCCTCGACCCGTTTCCCAGTCTGCTTACGTACTCTCGAGATGCTTTGAACTCCTGGGAGGGTTCCTCTGGCAGATCGAAACAGTAGACTACTCGCGCACCCGCCTCAGCCAATGCGATCGCTGTCTCCAGACCCAGTCCCCTGTTTCCTCCTGAAACGAGCCCAACGCGGTCAGTGAGCGCAAACTCGTCCAAAATCTTGGGGCGAGGGATAAAAGTAGGGTCATCCTTTGCCTTCAACGCAGCTTCGATACCCAGCGGTGCGAGAGGCGAAACAGATTGTGGTTTTCTATTCATCCACCGATCAAGATTCGGCTCAGTCTGAAGCACCAGAAATACTCACTGGGTTGTCATTGCAGATAGACAGGGAGTGCAAGGATCGATTTGAGGGGCTTGTTGATAACGCTGATTAAGATGGTCGTTTGATAGTTCACCCGGTTTTATACCCGCTCAAGACACGACCTCGGCACATCCTTGTTCAGTCCTGCTCGGCTGACCATGGAATGCAAATTAAAAACCGAGGAACATGGCAATTCGATCTAGGTACGCGTGTATGGCTCGCTCGCTCCTGCAATGGGTTGCTCGTGGGGAACTTTCCTGGGTGGCTTTGGTCAGAAAGAGGAATATCATATAGTCGGTCCTCGTACCTTGCGATCGCAATGCAACGCGGTGAGGAAGAAGTCTTGTCGAACTCAGCCAACACGGCAGGAAAGGATTCAAGTTCCTGCGATGAATCTCGTACGGGAACTTGCGATGGCGAATCCTATTTTTTTTTCCTGTTTTACAGGCAACCTTGACCTCTCATTAGGAAAATTAGATCCTGGATTGATACTGAACAAATTTAGATTTAGACCTGGGTCCGTTGAATGTTCTACATCATTATAATTATATTCCTTTTTTCCTACCGTTTCACATAAAAAAACAACAACAAAAGAACAACAATAATGAGTCCCAATAACAACACTTCTATACCCCGATTATCTCCCCACAAGAGTCAAAAGAGGAACAGTCGCTGGTCAACAGGAATGCAATGCTATCTGCCAAAACTGTCAACGTTGCATCAAAGAGACACAGCTCACGAGGAAACCAACCTCATAGATCATCAACGGTTACCATCGTCGATAACCGGCTGCGCTTATACGTCCGTGGTACCTCAGGGTCGGGAAGGGGTGCTCGCCGCATCGGTTTCCCGACCGCGTGCACCCTGTTCAACAGGATCCCAGCGACAGCCTTGCAGCGCGCCTCGCGGTCCTGCGCGAGCCTCTGCGCCGTTCGCTGGCAGACGAGTGCCTCCAGATGCGACGGCCGGGGCATCTTCACGGTAAATGAGGAATGCGACGCCAGACGCGTGCGTTGGTAGGGCACGAGCTGCATCATTTGGTTCTGAGCGGCAGGCGGTGCTGGGAGAGCGTGGCGGTCGTCAAAGGGGTTCGATTCTGCGTGAGGAAAGTGGACGGGCTGGCCGGTGGTTGCGCGAGGCGGGGGTGGGGATAGCCGCCTGCAGCTAGGAGGGATAGAGACAGGGGCGACACGCCATGAACCCTTTGCTAGTCCTGGGGCTTGTCTGTCGGGCATGTCCATTACGACGCCAGCGTACGGTGAATAGGATGGAGGAAATCTGATAGGATATGTTGAAATGCCGGAGAAGGTGCCGTGAATGGTGTGAACTGCGTGGATGGGAGAGGCCATGACTACAGGACAGCGACCAGAAATTAGGGGACCTTTGAAAGGGGAGATCTCTCGGGGGAGTGGGGGAGGACTCAACTGCGGAAAAGCGGAGACGGAGACGCGTTTTATAATAAATCAGGAGTGTACAGCCAAAAACAATGTGAAACGAATCTTCGTCTCCCACACCACAAACGAGTTGCCTCTTTCGCCATAATCAATCAATCAATCAACGCCTCGTGTAATATTTTTCTTGTTGTTGTTGAGTTCATTCTTGTTGTTGTTTTCCCAATTCCGTCAGCTCTCTGCAACCGCCTCAGCGCCCTCGCGAATAAGTATTTGCCATGTTCTCGTCTTCGCAATTGTAATCTGGTACAATAACAACTCTTCAGTGCCCTCACGACGCTCAGTCAAGTCAAGTCCGCTCTATACGCCGGAATGGTGTTTCTGGGGCTGTCCCGACTCGTCCAAGTTCACAAAACTTTCAAAGGGCCCCATCACACATTCACACTTATCTGAATCTCGACCCGATCCACGATGGTGACCCTCCCGGAGGGCACAACTTTGATGACTCTTCGCTTGATAATCATCTGCCATCGGAGTCGGAATTACAGTAAGTAAATTATGGCAGCCCTCTCAACCCGTCACCACCAGGGTCATTCGAACAGCATTCAACTTGTTGACCTTCAAGTTGTGTTCACTTGAAGTCCTCGGTCGAATAATGCACGAGTTCCGCGGACGGGTTCTGCACTCTCGGGTAAGTTGCCAGTTGTTTCGAAGTTATAGGAGGTGGGTGAAGCTCGTAAACTTCTCTCTCTCCCACTGCATTGCAGTGTATATCGGCTGAAGAGAACGCTAGCGAGCAGTGCCCTTGCCACATGGACACACTTCGACTCAGGGAACAGCTTTGACGGAATGTTGACCAAGGCTTCACACTCACGGTCCGTCATACGCTGATACCGCTGGAGCGCGCTTGCAGAAGGGATCGATTTTGCCTTTTTTTTGCGACGCGCACTCAGGGAGATTTGCTTCCGTTGACGGGGGAACCAGCAACCGACTTCCTAAACGTTTGGGACAGCGTTTGACTACGAGGAAATGCTGAGCTTCGAATTGGTCCGCGGAAAGAGCCGTAATACTTACGGAGATGGTGCGTCGAGCAAAAGGACGACTATGCCTAGAATGGTTAACAACAGGAAGTCTCCCAAACCAGCCGTGGGCTGGGGAGGATGATCGAGCCCGTAGGCTAGGTGCGTTATGCTGATCGATATGATTTTTTCGAGGGCAGACAGGGTCCAGTGCGCCACCGAGCCAGGATCACGTACAGGCATTACTTGATACATATGATGCTTGGCAGGCACTACATATCGGTCCCGGCGCCAGAGCTCGACACTGAGCAAAAGCACATCAATCGTACTAGTCGACGAGGCAGCTTTGACGACAGTTGTACCTCGTAAAGTGATGTTCAAACCACGACTGTCATTATTGTCTTGAAGTGGCCTAGTCATGGTTCACCCATCAGAGATACTCACCCCCCGGCCGTTTCCACGGTTTCGTATACCGCGTTGGGTATACGGGCACAATCATGACTCTTCTTGTGCCAGTGGGATCTCGGCCTTGCTTGCTCAGGGTCTCGTGTTTCAACGCCGCCGCTTGACCGCCTCTCAACTCTCTTCAATGAATGAATTTAACTGGAAATGGTACCCCGGGCTACCGGATGTGATTCTAGACCTTTGGGCGGTCTGGCCAAATAGATGGCTGTTCCACATGCAAGGTCCAGACCGTGGGTGGACCGAACCCAAGTTAGGCTTTCGGTCTAGCCCCGAGTCGGATCCTAATCCTGGCGGACCGACTCACCGATCGCGAGATGCCACCTCGCCGTAAGACCAGGCGCTCCTCAAACTCTAACCTGCTGATAGGGGGGTCAGATATCAAAACGCCCATCAGTACATCATGTTCAGCATGCTTCCGAACAAATCGCTCTTGCATAGGGTGTTGTGAAATATGTGGAATATTTTTTATCGGCTTGTCTTGCATTCGTTCACCTGTTTCATGACTTGTTGAAAGCTACATATGCGATGTCCGTGCCATTCACACCACCCCCTGTCACGGTAACATCGGCTCTAGGTGCCATATCAACGAGCATCCTGCGACCATCTGTTCTTTTTCCCTACCGTATGCCGCGTCCACGACCTTTGCACCACAGACCGCATGTCCCCGGTTCATAACATCGATTGCATGAGGACGCATCATAACTTGGACACATCGCACCCCGAACTTGAAACCCGTTTCAAACATGTTGCATGATTCTGCAGCGTGAATGATACGTGACGCTCAAACACTCTGCGAGCGCAGGCCTTCCCTCCCAGTACCATCACCATCACAGCAGCCGTGGTGGGGATGGCACTGGGAGTGGCACTGCACGATCTTGCACATGAGCAGGCTTTCATGCACATCATTCTACGGTACGTGCTCTTCTCATTTCATTCTCCCGCATAAAGTGGTAAAATTGGGCGTTGTAATCAGTCACGCCCTAACTAGAATCCACCGTGGACGGCAGTCACATTTCGATGATCACGCGTGTCAGAGATCGACGAAGATATTCTTCCAGTGCGTTACGACCACACTCTTTCTGATAGCGTGCGACGCGTTGGCCTTCAAGATGTCGCTCGTTTCCTCTATCTGGTCGCGACCGAACTCAGAGAGCGGTAGATTCTTCTTGATGACTTAGTCGCTGACGGTCTCAATGGTGTCGGCGAGGAGGGTAAAGTCTGCAAATGTTCTCATGTCCCACTGTGCAAGGGTTCATCGGTAGGGTTATAAGGAGAGACAGGATGGAGAAGGGTGCCACCCCTGCTTGTGGCAGATCGACGTGGCAGCAGCATTACGGCCAATGCTATCTATGAAAGCGATCAAAACCCATCTAGTATGCGGCATGTGGTACAAACGACGAGAATGATGGGACGTATGGGTGAGGGGTTCCGTGAATCCTGTTAGCGTGCGTCGCACGCGATGACAGTCATTGTTGGCGATGTCCTGTCCGGCCCCTTGCGTGAACTTGGGGAAAGACGCGTTACGAGAAGACAAACAAATTAGTCATCATCTGATCATTTACTTACTGCCATGGCTACACTTCAACGCCAACAAACCTCGGAAGTGTTCGAAAAGGCCCAGTAAATTCTACCCCTTGCCATTGCGAGAACTCGTCCAGGCTCTGGCTTTGTCGTCAAAAACCCCACCGCGCTACCCGCCGTATGCGCGTATCTGGCGTCCGAACACTTACGCGTTTCCTCCAATCACTGTGCATCTTCTCACATCGATTAATCACAGATTGAATTCGGGTGCAGTATCGCTCCAGTCTGCAGTGGCGGCCGTATGTGTAGCGCCGCACTTTTCCGACATCCTCAAGAAGTTGCGCGCCGCACTCGGCGCTGAGGAACAGAACAACGCCGCAAACGTCACATACGAGGCGCTCGTTGACACGTACCGCGTACATCCGAGGGAAGATATCATAGCCTGCATGGAGAACACCCAGGCTGTATTTTCGCGCTTCGATATGCTAAAGGAGAGGTACGGCATGAACGTCATGACGTGTGCTGTCTTTTACTGGGTTTGCCAGTTGATAGAGGTGTGATCTTTTTCCTTGTGTTCCGCGTCCGAAGTGCGCGCTTAAACCCTGTCCTTTTCGGAAACCTGTCAGGAACCCTCCCTGCAAGAGCGGTCCCTCTATCAAACCTATTCTCTACCCCCCAAGACCTTTAAAGCGACTGTGGCCGCACTTGACAAGCAATGCGAAGGCGTCACGGACCAGATCAAGGCATACTTGCTTCAGAAGGGAAGTGCAGCTCAAGCATCGACATCGTCTCAAGCCAGTCACGTTCCACTTCCCAATCCCAATCCACCTTCTCCTCAGAAATCACCGGTTAAATCCGCCGTCAGACCGAGGACGGGAATGTCGACGCTTATTACCACGCCCTCTAAGAAACGCACCGTGGCTTTCTTGCATCTGTCCTCGGGCGGCCGCGATGGCGACGATAACAGCAACAATGGCAGCACCCCCTTTCCCGAGACACCGACGAAGAAACGCGGGATTGGCGAACCTCCGTTGTCCACCGATTGGATGAGGACGAGGAGTAGTTCCCCAGACAAGCGCTCCTGTCCCTCAACAGCTTCCACGAATGCGTTCCTTGCCGCCCTCGAGGGCAGCAGCCCCACCAAGCCGCCAGCGGCTGGCCCTTCCGCTCCCCGTCGTCCCCGCTGTACGACGGCGTCGGATGTAAGTGCCACACCAGTGCAAGCAGGCTCGCGACCGTCAACGTTGCCGTCGTCATCACCATCTCGTTCGCAAGGGCAGACGACGCCTGCCCGACCACCGTCCGCCCGCCGTCGTTTCCGGTCGGTGTTTCTCGAGCAGCACCAGTGGTGTGCTCGGGATCCCAAGGTGGAGCGGATGTGGGCGAATGCAGAGACGCTTCGGGATGAAATCGTGGGGCTGCACGGACGGCCATTTTAACAAACGGTGCAGGGCGCCGCTTGAGCATCCGGTGCCGTCATTACCTGTAAACGCATGTCATTTCAATGGAGGTATGTATGAATGTGTGTGGCATTACATTATGGAAAACAGTTGTTGTAATACAGCCAGCCCCACCAGGCATAAGTACGGGCGAATTCCGGGTCCCACATGGAAATGAATATGTCGAGTCACTGATAGACTCGACGACTTGGCCTTGTACCTCTACTCTCGCTGCCTCTCCCTTACCTTGCCTTGCCTTTCTAATCACTTTGATCGTTGGTCACCACAACCTCGACTTCAGCCATTGGCAGGCTCGCATGGAGTGGATCATCTTGAACGGAATCAGTCAAGTCTAAGGCTTCCATACGTTCCCCGGTAACATCAGATTCTGTGGTCTGCGCGTCATTCTATTTTTCTTTTCTCGTTCCATTCTCTCAACGAAACGGAGAACACTACATCATCGGGTGTACAGTGGATCAAGCCAGTCTCCGAAATGCGAGCCGCAGTCAAATATGGTTCCCTGAGGCATCCAAACTCGTGCTTTGCTCCATCCCCTTCTTTCGTCGTCGTTATATCGCAGACATGCGATCTATGACGCAGCCATGCCACACAGAAGTCAAGGGCAGTTCACACCCTGATGACTTCGTGGGTCACGTCTTCGATGCCTGACTCGGATCTGCCGAGGAGGCCCTTCCACTGCGTCACTATCACTACCTTTTCGTTCGAGGGCGACGCGTTGGCCTTCAAAATGTTGCTCGCTTCCTTGATTCGGTCACGAATGAGTTCGATGGGCTGCGGATTGCTCTCATCGACGCAGTAGATAGCGATCTCAATGGTTTCAAGCAAGGGAAAATCGGCCAACGGTTTCAGGTCCCACTGTGCAAAAAGCTCGTCGGTACAGTTGCACGCGTGAAAGCAGGTATGGAAGAGAGCAAGGGAAACTCACATCTTTCGGGCCGCGTAGCACCTCGATGTACCTCAGGCCGGGAAGCAACGTGACTAACGCTGTCGGTGAGTGCGACCACGCTCGCGGTATGTCATACTGTACGCACACGATGACGAGGATGGAACGTACAGGAGAGCGGTGCTGTGATGCCTTTTAACATGCGCACGCGACGGCAGTCACCGTTGACAAGAGAATCGATAATATCATGTCCACTTCCTTCTATGCAGATCACTTCTTCGACATTGGGTAGAGACTGGAGGATTGGGTGCGCGGAATCAGGTAGGGTGATCCTCCGAACGGAGGGTAACCGTTGGCCTTGGAATCCCATCTTGACAGCGCCTGCCGCCATCAGCTCTGCGTGTATAACTAGTATGGTGTCCTGAGGCTCGCGCGTCACAGGGGTTGGTAAAAGACGACCCACCTTGAATAGTGGTGAGGTTGGGCAGCTTCGCGAGGCACGCCGCCAACGCGGGTACGATCATGGGGAATCGGATGTACGTCACGATGATGGACACGGTCCTGTAGGACAGTCAGACGCGGTGTTCCCCGCCGCCAACGTGCATATACGTTGTACGAACTGGATCAGAGGCAACAAGTACGGGCACGCGTTCAAGACGTGCACGGCATTTTCGGTTGCATCGTGAATCGCCCCGTACATCGTGATATAGCTCATTTCCTCATGTTTCGGTAAGCGAACGGTACAGAGTTCGAGGTTGCGCCATGCCATGGGGAGACAGCGTGATCGCAATAGCCTGGATGTCTGCGACAGTGCGCGGAGGACGGGCGTGCGGACGAGCGAGGTGGAGGGAATTATGGGCCAGTCTCCAAGCCATCCGAAAAGGACTTGGTGTGGGGTGAGCGTCGGTAAGTGGGAGAGAATCTCCTGCAGGACGTCGTCTGGGATGCATTCCAAGTTGCCAGGATGGAGTTGAGAGGGAGGAGAAGGTGAACTTTGGGTAGCAGATACCATGGTCAGTCACCTAAAGGATGCTCGACTGTCTGGTACAAAATGAAATGGAGGGGATTAAGGAGAAGTTCGTGGTTCGTGGTTTGGCACTGCATCGCATGACGATCCCCTGTCAGAATGTGGCTGTCAAATACGCAGCATTGTCTCCCCCTTTTCTCTTGTCTTCCATGTTATCTAGCAGTGGATCCGTGCACTGCCATCAAATCTGACACTCGGATTTCTGTGCAATCTTCGATCGCTGTGGATGCTCGCTGCGGGCCGCGCGTTACAGAGGCTCTCGACGTCTCCGAAGTTTGAAGGCGAATCCTACCTCTTTTGCAGGATACAAAACCACATGCCTGTAGGCTGGTCATGGCCTCGGCGGTGAATGTTACTCATTTGCAACTGAGCCCAGTGCGTCGTAGTTCCGTTCAGACCTGCTGTGAGTATCTCGAGTGAACGGTTTAGCGGCCCCCATGATGAGTTAGGGGGTGCCAGAGGTCCATTCGGATGACGCGCTGCCAAGGCACCGATCATGATTAGTACGATAGGCTCTCCGTTGGATCCAGTGAGGATTGTAGGACATTGACCCACCACAGTGCCGAAACGCTCAATCACAGCCAACCCGCCAGAAGTCATTTCAGCATACATACCACTGTATTCTGTGGTTCCCACTCGTCCTAGGCTACATAGTCTTTTCTCAATTATTATCTAAACAAGACACTACTTTTAATACACAGCAGACCCAGTCAGTCTCCATTCCATTCTAGTCTCCAGGGCTCTCTGAGCCATCAAGACCCTCTGTCTCAGACGTATCGCAAATACGGTAACGAGAGCGGTCCACAACGCCGGTCGGGCCACAGCACACACGTCACACCTTGTGTCACATTTTCAACCTCCCCGCGACTCTGAAACCGGGTTCGGTGGGTCAAAATCACCACCTTGCCATCAGCACGCGATGCATTCGCCTTCAGGACATCGCTCGCTTCCTTTGTCTGATCTTCAAGTAGGGCCCGATCGCGGTTTTCACTCGTGATCTCGATGGTATCGAGGAAGGCCAACGATTTTATGTCCCGCTGTGTAGAAGCTCGTCGGTAAGAGATGGAGCTCACCCCTTCTTCGTGATGTACCTTGATGTACCTCAGGTTGGGCAGCAGCGGGACCAATGTTGTCGATGAAAGCAATCGCGCTCATGTTATCAAAATTGATGGTGATGACGGAACATGCGGGAGGCCCTTTAACGCCTTTTAGCATGCTCACGCGACGACAGTCGCCCTTGACAAAGGAGTCGACGATCTCATTTCCACTTGCAGACGACTTCCTCAACGTTGGGGAGAGACCGAAGGATGGGGTGTGCGGTGTAAGGCAGAGAGGCCTTTTGCACTATTGCCGGCCTTGGAACCCTTTTTCGATATCAACCGGGATATACATCGAGTCTACGTTTACGACTGTCGGATGGGGGTGTGGGCTCCTGATATTTGTGCAGCAGAGGGGAGACCGTACCTTGGATAGAGGTGAGGTTGGGCATTTGGTGAGACAGGCTGCGAACGCGGGAACGATCTTGTCGGATCTAAAATTAGTTAGAACGACAGTAACAGTCCTAACAGAACAATCAGCCGTTGTGTTCCCCGCCGTCGATGCGAATATACGCGTAGTACGCACTGGATGAAGGGGTGCAGGTGTGGGCAAGCACCCAAGATGGGTATGGCAGCCTCAGTCACGTCAGCGACCGCCTTAGACACCACGTAACGATATGTCCTCATGCGTGCACAACCTGGGTCACAACACATATAATCACCGCGCTTGGAGATAGGGGCAGTGCAAAGCTCAAGTCTATGCCACGCCATGGGGAGAAAACGAAACCGCAACAGCCTGGACGTTTGGGACAGCGCACGGAGCACAGGCGTACGGGCGAGCGAGGTGGAGGGAATCACTGGTTCGTAACCGAAACAAGTGAACAAGATGTGGCTTTCGGTGAGAGTGGGCAAGTAAGAGAGAATTTCGTACAGGATGTCGTCTGGGATGCCTTCCAAGCTAGCGAGGCGGGGAAGTTGATGCTGGACAGCAGACGTACACTTGCAAATTGCGGACCCTTTCCCCCCTGTCACCGATCACGACTCACCTTCAATCAGCAAGTTTGCGGTATGAGCGCCGCCATACTATGTGCTGCATGCTTTCGCACGTAAACTGGTGCTCAACGAGCGTGGTTCCTTGTAAACTACTAGTACCATGCGTCGCTCGCACACGTGATGACCCAACCACCTGAGGGTGCAAAGAATGGCAGAGAGACCCTATGCATAGATTGGAGCACTTTCTCAACAGGAGCAGGCATATTATTGGGCCTACTTCGATGACTGCCAGATGGGGGTGTCGACTGTTTTTGCACTGGGGCGACCGTACCTTCAATAGTAGTAAGGTTGTGCAGTTAAGCAAGACAAGCCACAACTCACGCGGGAACGATCTCATTGGATCTGAAGCTCGTCATAACTACGATCACAGGCTGTCAGGCTCACAGTACTAGAAAACACAACGATCAGTACTAGTACTCAGTTGCTGCGCTCCCCGTCATCAATGCGAGTATGCACGCGGTGCGGGCACGTATCCAAGACGCGCAAGTCCGTTTCGTATGCGTTATTGATCGCCCTGTTCATCGTGTCAAAGCGCATGGCCTCGTGATTTTGGAGGTGGAAGGGACAGTGCGGTCGCAACAGGCTAACAGCCAAGTCGTTTTTGGTGAGGAGATGGGACGGTGGGAACGTTGGCCAAATTACGCAACGCAGGTCCTTCCTGATAAGTAGCAGGCAACTCGTCTCGAGTGTATACATGTCTCTTCCTATACATACAGTTTGGTGATCACGATTCAGAAGAAGCAACTTTTGAATGCAGAGTGAGTCAATTCTGCTCACTGACATTAACCCTACAGAACGGAAGCTACATATCATTTGGTCCTCGCTCTGGAACAAACTGCCAAAGGCCCGGGTAACGACCCAGATTATCGTCGCTGGTCTACAGACCTCGATGGGTACTTCGTATGTGAACTCCATGGCAAATCCTTATTACCTATCGTGACAGGGTAGACGAGCATTTCCACTCCTGTTGGGGATGTTCGAGACCCTGGTAGCTAGTCACCTATTGCACCATTGCAAGACGGTATGATGCGCCCATCCGATCTGAAATTCCACACATACAAAAAACACAGCGCTCGGGATCGATGTCTACAAGACATCTAACCAACTTTCTTTCCTGGCATCAGTCCTAGTCTCACTGTGGCGTACCCCTATCTCCGTCTCCGACCTCGGACCGCTTTCACTCGTTGCCGGTCGGCTGCGGCTCCCAGGCATTGTTTTTCCGTTCGCTGATGTTCAGAATTTTCCTGAGTTAGGATTCCAACTCCTGCACGGCGCTGAAGCTTGGGCACTCAGCGCCATCGTTATGCTGCATGCCTTGGCACGTAGACCAGCGTTCAACGAGCGTGGGTTCCTTGTGAACTACTATATCTATGATGAACCAATTACGCGTTGGGGCTCCCGTCCGATCATGAGTACTTGAAGTTACCAATCGTCATTAATATTTGAACGATGAATCACCCTCCCGTCATACAGGTTTGAACAGAGTCCTTCCTAGTAGGTCGGCACTCTATGTAAAATATATTGCGGGATGCTACGGTGAGTTGCATTGGGTTCTGCAGTCCTTCCTTGCCATACCATGTTCTTCAAGTTTCGCGGATTGCAGCCGTCGATGATGTCAAGGAGTGGAAAACTGGCTACTACTCTTGTGTGTCGCGTGCGGTCAGGACTAGACGAAACGGAAATACTAATGTACGTTAGCGTCTGCGGTTTTAGTGTACGTAGATAACGGCTCACCTCAGTCGTCGTTGCAAACGAGACTGAGGTGTCAATGTGAATGAAAAACGAACTAAATACTAAGAGCGTCACGTGCGTGATCGATTATGTAGATCGCATACCTTATGCACTACCAGTGTCCTATCATGCTGTGCAAAAGCTCGTCGGCACCATCACATGCGCTTGAAAAAGTAAACTTCAAAGAGTGCCTCAACCTTCACGCGACATGATGATGTTATTCATGAAAACGATCGAGTTCATGATTGGAATGTATGATCGAAGAGGTGTATAAATGCCTTTCAGTGTACAGACGCGACTACAGTCACTAACGAGGGAGCCGATTATTTGCCTCCCAGCTCCTTCTATATTACTTATTTCCTCAGCGTTGGGGGGAGACTGAAGGATAGGACGGACAAAGAAAGGCAGAGAGAGAGACAAGAACGTCTTTGGGATGAGTCTGATCCAGGGACAGGAATCACAGGACCCTTGGCAGAACCGCTAACTACTTGTCACCCATTGCAAGACGATATGATGCGCCCATATGATAGACGCCACTATCTGATAACGAAATCCCAGTGCGTTACGGCATCAATCTGGAGGCTTGAAGGCCTGACTGCTGTGAACCATCGCATCGGACCGAATCACGATCCGACGACCCCGACTTTCCCGGTGACCGTACATCATTCATCGATGTTTCCATCACGAAAATGTCGTGATCATGACCTTCATGCCGGCTGAAAGTTGACGAAAAAAAAATGAGCGTCCCTTCTCCCGGTCCGCGGTCCTGGTCAGCCCGAACAAGGCAAACTAGGGCTGTCCGTTCTATTAGAGCCCCCATCAATTCCCATCCTCACGCCCCACGCCCCATACCCCACATGATCAGACCGTTCTCGATCGCTGGCGTTGTCTGGAACCAACCGTATCTTGAAAGCTTCACCCTAATGCGATTAAACTCGGAGGTGAATAAAGAAGTAGAACACATGGATAATTAGCAACGTTACGCTTCGTTCGCAATACGACTGTTACACAAAAGAAGAAAAGACAAGACAATGATTCTGCTTCCCATATTCAACATGCCCTATATTTTTTCTTCGCTCTTGTTCTATTTTCTCTTTTTCTTCTTCCTCGGTTAGTAAAGAAAAATGCAGCAATGATAAAATTCTGTTCGAAAGAAAATGATGTTGATGTTGTGTTGATGAAGTAAGAGAACTTGAAGTGAAAAAAATGTGCAGTGAAGAAAGAAAACCGACCCAACGCCAGGGAGCATGACAATACAGGCTACAGGCATACAAATCGAGACAACAGAGGAGAGAGAAAGAAAGAAAAAAGACAAAGCATAGCGTTCAAAAACTCATACAACGGGTCAGCATACACGTCACGTTGAAACAACTTCCCTAAATCTAGTGCGTAATGATTAGAAAGAAAGACGAATCGAATAGCGTAAAGAAACGGGTATCGAAGTTCAGTCTAGTTCTATTGCGGGTGAGCAAGAAACACACACCTCACAGCACACAGCGCCCGCCATGGTTACAATAAAAAACGGTTAATCGGACGCAGTGGAGGACAACGCGGATCGGACGTATTCGCGAGCGCCATTGGCAGCCGTCTTCCGCTTCGCCAGCGGCCGTGATGTCTCGTTCCTCCGAAACACCATCTGTGCCACCAACTGCGACATGTTGCCAATCACACCTCGTCGACGCACTTGGTCCCGATCTCGATCACACTCGGGTGGCGGAGGACTATGCTGCTCCTGCGCCGGACAGATCGCAATCCCGTCGCCAAGCTTGAGCCGCATCAGCGCCCCAACCTCTTTACACCGTTCCCTCTCGCGTTTGCGTATTTTACGAGCCTCGGCCCGCGTGAACAGGTCCACATCTTCCGTGAGCGACTCCAAACGCCTCGCGGCGCGCTCAGCAGCGATGGACCTCTTACGTAGGTCGAACAGTTTCGCCAACTCCGGGTCCGTGATGTCCTCGGGCGAAAGGCACATATCGAAATCTTCTGGGGACGGAGAACGCGGCAACGGTACGTCCCTCGGGTCGTCGATAAACAAAAGTGGTTGGTTGGGTGTGGCGAAGAAAGGAAAGAAACGCGAGGGCGAGGGCGCGATACTCGGTATCAGGTTGTCGTCCGTATCCGCTCCCGGAAGCGATAGCAATGGCTGACCCGGCAACGTAGGCGCTAGATCACTCATCGGGTCGTCACTCGTCTCTATATCGGAATCGGGGAGACCTGAAAAGGATCTTCGACTGGGAGAAGAAGGAACAATCTTGGGAAGCCCATCATCCTCAAGATCCGGGAGATCCAGCCTTGATATTAGGGGCGAGCTGGGCGGGGGAAGTTCGTCATAATCGGTCAACGATCCCAACAAGGAACTGGAGGTGGAGCAAGACGGCGGTTCGGGGTCCGATTCAGAGGGCCAAGGTATGCTGATCGGAGCCAGTAGAGGATGGGGCGCATCGACATCAAGCAACGACGAGGGCTCATGGGGTGATCGAGGTGAAGGGTGGCAATATTCCAGTGCTGGCGGTGGGGACGAGTCCCAGACAGAAAAGAGTGAGTTTGACTCTGGGAAATCATCTATCGAGAGTGCCTGCGGGCTCGGGGGATCCCAACTCGGAGAAAGTGGGGAGAGGGGAAGTTGGGCAAAATGTGGCGATGGGTGCTTTGATGGACTAGGATAAGACTCATCGGTGTCGCATTCCTCCTCGATCTCCTCGACCTCATGATCATAATAAAAGGGCATATCAAGGTCAGCATCGGGCAAATTGAGGGTCGGAAGTGGCACCGTCGGTGGCGGGGTGAGTGGCTTTTGCGAAGCCAAGTCCTGCCGACGCATGACGGGCGGGGAGTCGAGAATGCCGACGAGATGGGTAGAATACAGCGGCGAGAATTCGCCGGCTTCTTCTGCTTCTGACAGAGGGATGGTGGATTTTGAGGGAGAAGAACTCGACGACGAACAAGGGTATACTTTGAGAGAATCGGTGCACAACAGGTGGGAAGGCCCACGCTGGAGGGCGTTGTAGCGGGCAAACCTGAAGTGGGGATAGTCCGGTTGTGGACACGATGCGATAAAGGTCGGATCAAATGGATCGCTGGACGTGAGCCACAAGGGAGAGGGTGGGGACCGACTGAAAAAAGGCCGCGAGAGCGTAAACCAGGCGTCGTTGCGAGCAGCGTGCGAGGAGGACGAGAGGGTATCTGCAGAAAAAAACTCCATGGTATACTTTGGTTGCACCGATATTCAAGACCTGTAGAAAAAAAGGAGGGAAAAAAAAAATCAAAGAGAGGGTGGAAGTGAGTTATGATGAACTCGATATGAATGGCGAGGGGGGAAACGAACACTAATTGCACATCAAACAGCACGTACACATCACTCTTGAAAGGAAGGAAGAGAGAGAGAGAAAAGAGAGAGGCGGTGGAACGTTCAAGTAAGTATACGGCGTCGTTTGGGCCTCGTGTTGTTTGGTGGCTGAGAAAAACGTGTCGGTGATTGCCCGTCGTATTCCCATTACAACATGACGCCGAAGTCGACTACAAACGTACTACAACGCTCTCGCAGTAGAATACTATTTACTTACGTTCTATTCTTGTTGTTTTATCTCATTTATTTTCTGCACCTTCGCCATCAGCGTCTCTTCGCCCTCCGTCGCATGCGGCTCCAGCTCGTGTATCGTCACCCCCCTCTGGTTCAGCGCGTAAGCCCTGCACGCGTCCGTGCTCGCCTTGAGCTCCGGATCATCATGCCGCAGTGCCACCACCGCGAAGCCCGGAAAATTCATCTCTACAATCTTCTTCACCTTCGGCAATAGGGTCGGATCAGGCGAGTACGTCCCAGAGTTGTTATCGATCACCAGTTCCCACTCTACCTCCTTGTCATCCATCGCCTCCGAAAATTGCCCCCATCCTCCGACAGGTCGCGGATGGAACTCGCCACTGTACCACACCGCCTCCGCGCAGTTGCTGTGCAGCGCATGCTTGGACGCAAAGTCTACAAAGAACGCCGCTCCAGTCTCGGAGAATCGGACTGAATTATCGTCCGTCGAAATGACGTACGTGTACACGGCAGGTTTGATCCGATGCACATAAGTCGAAGTCGTCCCACCAGTGGGCGACCGGCGTATGCCTCCGCGAAAGAGGGTGAACACGTCCTCAGCTGAATTGATGACGCCAAACGTGTTCGACACTGATCTCGCGTACAGTAAGCGATGTCCAGCTTGGATGCTGGAACGAACCGCGAGGGACGTAGGTCCCTTGAAGATGGTCTGTGCGGCCCTGTACTCGCGGTTCCAATGTTGTACTTGATCACCGAAAATTTGTGGGATACCCTTGATGTAGATCTTCCAGGTCGAGTACAATCGGGTATCCCTGAGCTTGGTGAGGGCCCCCACCGATGACGAGCTGTGGCGCGAGTAATGGACAGGTCCATCAAACAAGTATGGAAACTGTATGGGATCATCCTGAGATGGGGACGAATCGATCTAGGCAGTGTAACGTCATCAGATTCACTCCCGAAAAACGACGGTGGCCAGCATTCCATCACCTTTAGCTGAAAGGTGCCTCTGCTGTGGACGTGCAACGGGGCACGAATCTCTACTTCCTTGGTCTCTGGGTATATCGTCGTCTCAAAGCTCCCAATGTAATTGTCCATCACATTTATCAACCTGTGATCTTTATCCATTACCTTGACAGACAAAATGGCCGTCGTCGGCACGTTCCTGACTTGCCAAACTTCGTCCCAGACGGGATTCAACGCGTCATATCGAACCGAGGATCTGAAGTCAAGCGTCAGAAGACACAACGCCTTCCCCGGAGAGACACGCACATGTATGACAGCTTTTGATCGAGGCTCGCGCGGAAGAAAGGGTCTGTCGTCCCCGTGACCTTCATGCTGGGCAGTTGCGAAGCACGCAAAAACTAGCTTATCGGCTCAGATCCACAATACAAAGGAGGGTGCCACATTAGCCAACCGACCTGGATGGTGAGATCAACGTATTTGATCCCGACACCGAGCTGCTCTCTGACCTCTTGCATGGAACCTTCTCTCTTGACTGCGAGGGCGGCTTGAACATGCGAGTGGACTCGACCAGCAATGTTAGTCAAGCCTTGGACGGGGGTGGGCATTATGGCCGGGGATATCGACACGGTGACAGACAGCGAACGTAACAAAATCGATGATAAGTACGCATGCAGAGTCTGCAGGCAGTGCATCAGAAGCACGGTCATCAAATGAACGCGCGCATTACATAAGCCTTCAACACCACTTTCGAATCCCCGTTTCAGTCGCCAGGAGGTTTGGAGCCAAGTGGAAACAAAAAACGCCACGATGGCAATCAATAATTACTGTTGTGGTGGTGTCGCTGAATGTATCAGATTAGTCGATTCAAGTCTGGGATCAGACTCTGGGATCTGGAGTTGGGTTGAGTCCCCACGCGGCAATTCCCGCTCTTCGGCACCGTTGCAACATCATTTCATGCTCAGATACGCGGGCCTCGAACATTCACCCCCAGTGAGAACTCGCTCTGATCAGGCCTGATATCGGATGATTGTATATGTTTTGTATGTTGATATCTGTTACCGAATGTTAGAATAGATTATATTTCAAATCAATCAACATATCTCGACGCAACAATCATGTTGCCACTTGCACGCGTGCAACATGCAACGTGCAACATGCAACGTTTGCAAGTTGCGATGTTGCATACGTTGCAAGTGGCCTTATTAGGCAGTGAAACGATCTATGCAACGTTGCAACGCCGGCCCGGGTGTTAGTATATCTGAGTCAATTGATCCAGTGTCGTTGCAGGCTCGCAGGCTCGCAGCCCCGTCTTTACTCCCTTCAAAGCTTCAAGTTTGATGCTATGGAGCCACAGGGCCACCAAGAAGACTCGGAACCGTCGAATCAACGCTTCAATTGTATCTGCAAACGCTATGGCTTTGGTCAGGCTCACATCGTCTCGAAAACAACATTTTTTCGCCATTTACAAGAGGCAGAATCTGAAGAGGAACGTGAGCGCATCCAGGCAGCCAAGTACAACAACATACCACTGGGCCCGGGCTCTTCTAGTCGTCGTCCGAGAGGAATGCTTGCTCGCAGACGCAACAATATCTTGCTGACTCAGAAGCGATCCCGGAAACCATCGGAAGACTCGGAAGACTCGGATTCACGTCCAGAAACTTCAAAACGTGGTCGTACGGTAAGATAACTTCATTTTCTCGAAGCCTACCCTCACACAAACCATTCAGACGAGCCCTGTTGACATAGGCTCAGACCTGGACATCCCACCACCGTCTCACTCTCCCGGGCCTGGTGCTTCACAATCACGTTCTGGTTCCCCCCCCGGCGGACCTCCATTTGCCCCCCCCAGAGGCCATTCACCTTCTCCACCTCATCAACCTTCGCCGAGT
This sequence comes from Leccinellum luteum, assembly GCA_038091855.1. Classification (NCBI taxonomy): domain Eukaryota; kingdom Fungi; phylum Basidiomycota; class Agaricomycetes; order Boletales; family Boletaceae; genus Leccinellum; species Leccinellum luteum. The sequence goes on along the minus strand of JBBPPG010000005.1, from coordinate 10,972 downwards.
CGTTCAAGGTCTCCTTCCCCACCTCGAGAGCCCAATCCAGCCCCGCACCGACCCGCCGATAGACGTACCATTGTGTACCAAAGAAGGAGGCAGCCTCAAGTTGACATCACAGAACTCCTCGGATTGGCCAGGTTCAAACCCATGTCAGATACCATGGCATTCGTTGCTGCCCTCGCAAACGCATCAATTTCTGACCCGATCGCTTCGCTCAGCGACGGAGCTCTTGAACGACTTCGAAACCCCCCAGGTATTCCCCTCGACATTTCCAGCCCGGGTATCCGCCACTCTATCTCAACATACCTAGCACTTGAACATGCTTCTCAAGACTCGTATGACCGTGTAGTCCGATCGCTCAAAACAAATTATAAGCACATTCCTGGCGTCGTTGAAGACATCCAGTCCCACCGTAATGTTGAACGCTTGATAGCTATTCACACAGGTGTCGAGGCCATTCAACACGACATGTGCCCCAACTCATGCCATGCATTTTCCGGACCGTTTTCGCACCTCGAAGATTGTTATATCTGTCAGACGTCTCGCTGGGATCCGCAACACCTTCAGGTGCGTATTTCACATTGATTATACTATCTCCGTCTAACCAATATTAATCCAGAGTGGTTCTCGCATCCCTGCTCAACAGTTCACGACGATTCCTCTCGGTCCCCAGATCCAGGCCCGATTTCGGAGCGAGTCTAGTGCTCGCTCTATGCAATACCTCTGGACTCGTGTCCAGGAGATCTTAGAACACCTCCGGCAGCCTGGCGCCGATCCTGATGGCGCCATTCCCCTTCTGGACGACATAGCCGCTGGATGGGACATCCTCACAGCCGTTCTTGATGGCGACATCAAAGAGCACGATGTCGTCCTCATGGTGTCATTGGACGGCGCACAACTGTACGACAGTAAAGAATCGGACTGTTGGATCTACGTTTGGATCATCGTCAACTTATCCCCTGATATCCGATACCGCAAACTCAATGTCTTGCCTGGCGGCTTTATCCCTGGACCCCATAAACCCAAAAACGTCGATTCCTTCCTCTTTCCAGGATTTCATCATCTAGCAGCAATACAACGCGAAGGCCTCGCGATCTGGGATGCCCTCACTGACACAAGGTATATATCCCACCTCTACCTTCTTTTTACCACAGCGGACGGTCCCGGGCTCGTGTACTGGGATGGGATGGTCGGCCATAGTGGGAAGAATGGATGTAGGCTTTACTGCGGAATTCTCGGTCGACGCAAAGGGACACACTACTATCCTGCTCTTCTATGTCCGCGCGATCGCCCTCAGGGCCCCAACGACCATCAAGACATCGACGTTCTCGATTTACCTACACCGGGATCAAGTGACTACGCGATACACTTGAAGCAAATCGTCGCCGTCCCGAACCAAAGCCAATGGGACAAAGCAAAGACTGAGACCGGCTTGACGAAACCTCCACTAATCCTCGGCCTCCAATCGTCCCGCTCGCTCGGTGTCCCGCTCTGCATGACAACAGATATAATGCATCTCGCCGGGAATCTTTCGGATCTATTCGTTTCACTCTGGCGCGGCTCAATCGACGTCGGGCTTGGCGATGACAAATCCACGTGGGATTGGGCAGTACTACGAGATCAAGCAACATGGACTGAGCACGGTGAACTCGTCGCAAACGCCGGTCAATTTCTTCCGGGATCGTTTGATCGGAAACCCTGCAACATCGCCGAGAAGATTAATACGCAATACAAGACCTGGGAATTCCATTTGTACCTGTTCGGTTACGCTCCATTCCTTCTTCACTCCCTTCTTCCCGCAAACTATTGGTCCAACTTCTGCAAGCTCGTCCGGGGCTTCCAAATCATGTCCCAGTACAGGATAACAGCCCAGCAGCTTCAAGATGCACATGCACTTCTTTGCTCATGGGAATATGAATTCGAGGTAATTTATTACCAACTCAAACAAGCACGAATTCACTTTGTCCGCCCCGCTGTCCACCAAACTGTCCATCTCGTTTCGGAGGCAATTCAAAAGGGCCCGCCCATTTGCTATGCACAGTGGACGATGGAACGGACGATAGGTAATCTAGGGCAGGAGTTGCGCCAGCCCTCGCGGCCCTACGCAAACATCGCTCGCGAGGGAGTAAGGCGTTGTCAAGTCAACGCCTTACTCTCCATTATGCCCGAGCTCGACGAGCCGCCAAAGCCACTACCGAAGAGTTCGATGGACCTCGGCGACGGTTTTGTGCTATTGCACAAGCGGGACCGGCAGCTGACCTTGCCCGAGCCCAACTATCTTCCCGCCATTCAAGAATTCCTCCCTCCCAACCATCCCGTTCCGCGCATCGTCAAATGGGCCCGACTCCGTTTGCCCAATGGCCAAATTGCACGATCGCTCTGGCGTGAATCCCTCAAGTCGCCTAACCAACTTCGTGTATCTCGAAACATCAAGGTGCGTTCATTATCTTATTCACAACGGTATTCTAATGACGGTTATACGAATCAGCTGCGCTTCGAAGGCAGATTTCGAATTGCAGAAGTACAATTTTTTACACAGCTCCCTGAAACATCCGCGGATGGCGCCGGTATACGATTTCAAGCCGTCGCTCTCATCAAACTCTTTTCTGAACCGGACGCCGAACTCCTCAAAACGTCATTTCAAGTTGTCGCTGCCTCAACACTACTGAACTTGGTTGTTGTCGTCAAAGTGAAGTCCATCTGTAGTGTTGTTGCGATGATCCCTCACAAGTTCCGCATGCCGTCTGGACTTGAGAAAGAGCTGTTCTGTATGGTCGAAAAGCCTGGATTGGATGTTTCAGACCTTGGTATTCCTTACAGTTTACATGCAGACGATGTGCACGATGACAACGAGCCTGAGGAGGATTAGTATAGTTCATTTCCGTCTGTATTGTAGGCATTTGAGTTCGAGTCATACATTTCAATAAGATTGCGTTCGTTTACTACTGCCAGTACAAGCAATCAGACTCAGAGTAGGTAAATCTACTATATACCAGTAGTACGGAAGCGTTTTGAAAAACGCTCTTCTAAAGCGGCAGCAGCAGCTCGCTTGGAACGACTCTGCTCCTCGATGGCCGTGTTCTCGAATGGGCGGACGAGGTATCTTGAGACGCCTTGCTGTGCGCTCAGTCTCGAGCGGCTGACCAGGAGGTTGCAGGGGAGAACAGGGCAGCTAGTATGGAGTCAAAGTCAGTACTTAGTGGTCAGTTATTAGGCGATAGCAGGAGAGATAGTACCTTGCAAATTCGTCTGATTCACCAATAGAGACTCGGAGGTCCTCCGAGTCCGTCTCGAGCTTGATTAACTCGGAGACTTCCTCGAGCGGAATGTTAGTTGAGTCCGTCTGAATCGCTCTATCAAGGAACGTGGTCAGTACATGATTGTCCAATGAAAAAACACGTACTTATCACTGTTATCAGTGCATTTTTCATTCCCGGGAACATGCTTCGTAGTGGGAACATCACGGCAGTGCTCCGTTTGGGTTTCACTACAAAATCCCGATTAAAATCCCCACATTAGATGAAAAAAAGAACGCACACATTTTCCTTCCTGACTGGTTGCTGTTTCACGCGAATAACAATTTGCTATTGTTAGAATCAGTGACGTACTGTGACGAGACCACCACAAAACTCACCTTTACTCCAGGTTCCTGGATATTGAGTGAAAAGGCATAAATGTCCCATGGAGGGACAATACTGTCAATGTCGAGCAAGATGACATCGCCCGACATATCGAGAACAGGGGGTTGTTGAATTGACTGGAACGACATATTCGGTTAGCTTGTCGATCGATCGATCGAGCCTCAAAAGCTCGTCACGGAAACTGCCGAGTCGGAGTTTCCCCTGTCCTTGAGTCGATTCGTTCTTTCTCCTGTTTACCTACTTACCACCTACTTACCACCTACTAGATACTACCACTACCTTCAAACATCTAATGAATTGCGACGCAAGTTTCGATTTCAGTTCGTTCTCCACCGGAAACGAGATGCAGACTCTGCTGCACACCGGATTGCAGGCACCGGTGCCTAACCGAGTGTCGGAGCCTTTTTTACCGATGCCCTCATCTTTCTCACAGTCGCTGAACGTAAATAACCAGGTACGTGCTCGATCGCGCAATATTTTCTCACCGACTATCGTTTCAGGGCGCATACATGCAACAAGAATATGCCATCCTCAAAGAGCGCTATCAAATGCTCGAGCGCCAACTACTGAAGACGGCAACAGAGCGCGACACTATAAAGTACGTTTCTTGCTTTTTCAACTCGTTGACTAATTTCCCTTTGACCATCGCAGAGCTTTATTCGACCAACTCTCTACTCGAATCAATACAGATCAAGCACCAAATTCGCCCATCAAAACACGAGATCAGTATCCTAACATTCGCTTCTGGACCCAAGAAGATTACGCAACATGGACGACTACAGCCAAGGCCAGTATAAACGATCGCTGGAAACTGGCCTACCTCGAGGACGAAAGCGGCGTTATGATCTCGGTGCAGACCCTCAAGGCGCTACGGAAGAAGCTGAAGAGCGCTTGGAAGGACCTCGCCATGAAAGAAAATGCCCCAAAGAGGTGGGGACAGGCGAGTGCATCGGCGAAAGAGTACGTCCATGGAGTTATCTACAAATCGTTCAATTTTATGGCCCTCGCTGCAAACGACTGGAAAATCGAAGAACTCTGTAGCTTGGACTACCCAGGATGGGTACGGAACAACACCGACAGCACTGGGAACTGGGTCGACATCAAGCTTATCAAGACCGAGGACGACTCGGCGGCGACCGCTCAAGCAGAAAAACCCCCTCGCACTGGCAAGCGAAAGGGAAAATACTCTGATTCGGACACCCCGGGCCAGCGTACAGAGAAAAAAATTAAAGGTGAGCTACATCTAATCCGTTGCACACGCTAACTTTGTATCGTCTTCAGTCAACTCGGACTCAGACGCTGGCTCGACGAGCATGTCACCGACCGACTCCCCCGCTCCTGGTTCGTCAGAGACTGACATTGATCCCTTTGGTGGCAGTGTGTCGGTGTCTCCACCACCAACATTCAAGATGCCCGGGCCAGTCCCGACTCCGAGTCGTTCCTTGGAGTCGCCACCACTGGCGTCTAATACTACGGTTCCCACTGCGCCAGTACAGCCGACTCGGGCGACTCGTTCCCCCCCACCACCATTCAAGATTCCCGGGGCCCTCCCGACTCATTCCTTGGACTCGGAGTTGCCACCACCAGGGTCCATGTCTAGAATCCCCGGCAGGCCAGTGCCGACTCCTTCCTTGGAGTCAACACCACCTGTGGAGTGTTCCAACGAACGCTCCAATGAGACTACGGAGGTTACCACCGGCGTCACGACGGCGGACTCGAATGTCCGTGAACTCAAAGCGGCCGAAGAAACGATCGAAGGGAGCGGGGAACCTGACAAGGGGCCAGGAGGCGATGGGGCAAAGGAAGCATCAGAAGTAGAAGATAGGTCGTCGAGCATTTCCGTCAATCCTCTGTAAATCTCTCAGACTTTCTCTTATCCGTCTTACTCCCACTAATTCGTCTATACAGTTCTATGTTATGCAAAACTGCATTGAAGATCACCATCCCCCGTCTCCCCATCCCTCCTATTCAAATTGCCGAAAGTTCCAAGTCACCTCAACTTGAAGATGTCAACGGGTGCGGGAAGACTGCCCACGTACAAGAAAAGACCAAACCAGCAGGGCGGAAGATGCGCGTCGCTAAAAACAAGACTGGCTAGTAAGTAGTACACCGTTCACATCAGCAATTGATTGCTCATATCATCTTCAGCAACCTCTGTGCGCATCGCTGGCTCAGGCAAACCAACGAGGCCGGAACGAACGAAGAATTCCGTAACCATTGGTACAAAGTTCTATCAAACGATCAACGTGAGGTAAGTAACCGCGACAAAATGGTACAATCGCTACCATTCAATACGCACATTTCATAGGCATACAAAAAGGAATGCGCTCAGCTGGTAGGTTCAATATATTCAACAACGCGGCTTTGCTAACTGTTTGGAATCTTAGATTGCACAGGATGCCTGGAACGACAACGCTTTCAATGGACAGATATATTAAGTTGTTTTTATTCTGCTCCCGTGCCGGGCTCCCTTTCAACAGATCCTCGTCTTGCTCTGTCGGTTTTGCTCTCACCGTTCTGGCTCTGGTACTACTCTTGTCGTCTCCGAGTCGCACTTGCTCTGGTGTTCTCGTTCCGGTCTTATTCCACTGGCGGTCTCGTCATTCTCATTCTGGGCTTGTTCCTGCCATCTCGTCGTTCTCAGGCTGTCTCTCGTCGCTCTCGGGGTCTCTCGCCCGGGCTGTTGTTCCGCTCCACTCTCGTTTCTCGGGCTTTTTGTCGTTCTTGTTCCACTCTCGTCGTCCGTCGCAATAATTACTTCGTGGCTCTAGAACAATGGTTGTAATGTATATAATGGACAGTGCTGGTGTATCGTGTGGTAGTAGTGTATAGTGAATATGATGGTAGCATTTCAGCGCATCCCTGAGCATTTCGTGAGGACAAGATGGAGCGAACAGATATCATACCATATCATTTGGCAGCATACGGGCGGTGCTGTGATTTGCATACACCAGCAGTAGTCGTAAGGTCTGAGCATTTGTTGCCCTGGCAAACATGTATGCTATAGTCTGATCCCTCGTGCGTTTTGAGGATTATCATATTTGCACACTATCACACAGTTGGGAACATAAAATTAGGTTCTACTTTTATTAAGAACTTCTGACGAAGCATGCTATCATATGGATTCTGGTCTACAACATATCCGGACAGGCCCGAACATACCCAAACAGAGCGAGTTCTCACTGGGATTCACCGGTGCGCCGGCACCTACGTAGCGGCCTGAACAGGAGACTGGTGTTTCCTTGTCCCCCAAGCCCTCGGCTCAGGTCTGCTTGTCCTCCGAGTCGCAATGGACTTCCAGCATTCCAGGCTCCAGACTACGCGGTGCTGACATGTTCTCTTCCGTGCGCCGCCGAAACCAAAGGAATGGAACAAGAGCGAGGAACTTAGGAAGCATGATAAATTAATAGAAGGCATTCACTAAATCGTCGTCCGGGCGACACTGAAGCGTTCGTCCCGCTGAACCCCGTTCGATCGGAAGGATCATTAAATTGGTTGGGGGCGTATGTCGTGAGTTGTGACAGCGGCGGGCGCGAGCACAACCCTGCAGAAAGAGTAGGAACAACTGTCTTCCTGCTTAAGGGTCTGCCTACGGGAGACTACCCTGCAGAGGGGAAAGGGATCCATTGTATACAATAACCAAAACCAATGACAATCCACGACTACTCCACGTCGATAGTACGCACACTATCCATCAACGCCTCCAACGGCGTCTCTGTCTTGATCTGAACCTTGATAAAACTGCCCAAGAATGCTCCATCAAATCTATGCCTCGAGTCACACGATGGAAGACCTTACCTTGAAAACGTGGAGGGCAAACATAAGCGCCAGAGAGTTCAGTGTCTGCAAGATACAATCCATCTCATGCTCTAGCAACACCAGGCAAGAATGCGATACACCTTTTCGCCGCCGGAAAGGTTGGACATGCTTTTCCAGCTATTCTTTGGCGGCATCACACTAAAGATTATCTCTTCCGAGAATGGATCCATGCTATCGACCAGCTCCAGTTCAGCATTCCCACCAAGAGCGATAGTCCAGTGCCAAAAAAAGCGAAACGTTGCCAAACCCGTCTCTCAGCAGCAAACTCGGCACACGAATCTGATACATCTCCTTCAACTTCAAAGAGATGAGGCTGAAGCCTGCCATGAACTCGTCCAAACGCTGCTTCCTTAGATTGTCATACTTTTGTTTCTGCCCATTGCGAACATCGGTGATCTGATCGAGGTCTTTGGCACGACGAAGGAACTCTTCCTCCCGCTTCTTGTAATCCTTGAGCATGGTTAAATCAGGCTTTGCAATCTTCAGTTTCTCCATCGGCGATGTTAACGCACAACCTGTGAACGTAAAGCCGGTCTCAAGCTCACCATCAAGATACTCGGAATCAGCCAACAAGTTGCGCGGTCGGAATCGCGTGAGTTCTTCGACGCTGTATATTTGCAACTCGTTTGACTGTTGATATGATTTCGATGCTTTCTTGACTGGCGGTTGTGCTTCAGGTTCCTGCTTCACGCGTGCTTCTGAAGGTCTTCCTTGATCGGCCGCTGCCGCCTCCGCCTCTCTCCTCTTTCTTGATATCATTCGATTTCTGTGGAGGCCCACGTCGGCAATAAAAGATACCTACCAAATCAATGACTTCTCGAAAGTGCACTTCAACGCTACAGTCGTCGAGACCGGGGTATCGAGCCGAGTTATGAATCAACTCGGAGGGTTTACCCTGACACATCTTTGATGCCCGATATCCGAATACGAACAGTAAACGCGTCGATCGTATTTGATTTTCCTGAGCTATTCGGACCGACTGGTCGCGTTTTCATTTTGCGGTTGTAGCATCCGAACCAGACACATTTTACGGTTCCAATGTGCGTGAATGGCCTGGGGAAGAGCGTCTTGGAGCCATCGCGAACGCTTGTTGGTCGTCGTCGATGATGATGAATACCCGCACTGTCACACAATACGTGACTTTAAACCCTAAATAATCGCTCACCCAGAATTTCACCTTCAAATGTATCTAACGTTCGAGTCAAGTCACATGCTAAAAACTGGGCGTATTATTCCTCAGCATGCTTTCCACCGCTTGAAGCGGTTCGGCTCTTCATTCCTTGCGACAACGCTCAGTGAGTTCAATTTGACGCACACCGACACGCACTCTAGCCAGCGCCTCGATCAGATTATCACCCAATTCTTTTTCACATGGGCCTCTGATCCTGAACGCCAACGCCATCTACGCGCCCAGTGCGTCCCCTAATCCACCCTCGATATCATTGCTCGTGTCCACCGCGTCGCCGACCTTTCTCTCCCTGCCAGCCTGTTCCCGAAAGCGCAAGTTTATCACCGTGTCGTAGACAGGTAGTTGACGGGTTGATCTGACGAAAATGTCGAAAGAGTGGAGAGAAACTGTCCTCGGAATCTTTGACTGATAGGTGGGCTATGTTTAGGGCGTGAACGATAAGGTGACACGTGCAAACAAAAGTGAGCAAGGTCTGGATGAAATCGAGCGCCCAGGGCATGGGGCACAGAGCGTACACGTGTATGCGAGGCGATGAAGGCGTACCGAGAACGAACGACCATTCTCTTTGTACTTCAGCCTGACCCAGCATGCCTTCCAAGTTCCGGAATGGTGAGTATTAGGTCGGCAAGCATGAACGGGGCTGACGAAAGCAACAGAGCAGAGTTGGGCGGACAGCACACTTCCGCTGGACGGTGGTCAGCAGGTGTGTGCAACGGCAACCAAGGAAAGAGAGGTACTGACGGATACTCAGGACTCGAATGGAAAAAGCTCTACCTCCATTGACACACATCCAATCGAAATCGTTGCTCAAAATAATATATATTCTGTCGCTTTTCTTGCTGATGGGGAGCATGTCGTGAGCGGGGGGTATGACGGGAAGATTCAACGATGGCGAGTGAAGGATGGCAAGGAGGTGGGGAAGTCAAAGAACGTCGGGAATAACATTTGTGACCTGGCAGTCACACAAGACGGCAAGTGGATCGTGTCTGGGATGGCGTTCGGTCAAGTGATCGTCTGGAATGCGAAGAGCCTCGAGAAGGTGAACAAGTTCGAATTACACGACGGTCACGTATATGCGGTGGACATTTCACTCGATGAGACGAAAATCGCAACCGGATCGCACGACAAGACGCTCAGTGTCTGGTCGTTTCCCGCTTGCAAGCGACTCCTCGGCCCATTCAAACACAACTTCTGGTTAGCTGCAGTAAAATTCTCTTCTGACGGGCGATTCGTCGCTACTGGCACAACGATGAGCGACTCTGTTCGCATCTACGACAGCAGACTTTCCAATTCGGGTCAACTCGGATACCAGGGAATCCCTCGCCTGGGCAAGGAACTCCAACCGCCTTTTTGCCTCGTCCGAAGATGGCAACATCCACTGTCTCGATGTGTCCACCAAGAAGACGCTCGCAAAATGGCGCATTCGCAGCGATGGAAGGTGTATCGCACTGGCATGCAACGACACAATCATCGCAGCCTCCACCAATTCGTCGCTCTCATTCTGGGACACTGGGACACATCAACAAATAGGGACTGTCATCCACCACTCCCACCGCATTTCGACCATGGCCATCTCACCAAGCTACGACATCGCGACCGCTGGAAACGAGGCCATGACACTGCGTAATCTTTGTGATATCCTTCCCTCTCCCTACTGTGATGTGAGTAACGCTAGCAGCTCTTGGAAGGCTATATCCTTATCCATTTGTCCTTAGCTACTCCAGGAGCGCTCAGCGCGAGAAATCCAGTGCTTGAAGGTTAAAAACAACGATTCTGAAGTCATGGACCAGTCCCTACATGCACGGAACTCTTGTCAAAGTACGTTCAATAGCTATATGACTCTAATGTGCTGACATTCGTTGCCACCAGAGGACGATATGGCGAATCTCGAGAAAACCATCCAAGAACTCCGTTCCCAGCTTGCAGCATCTAATGAGGAAAAGGCAGGTCTCAATGAAATGATCAAGTCCCTTCGTGCACAGATTGATACCTCAAGTGCGTTCTCTCCACATTCCACTCCACTTCATTGACAGTCCCATCTATTAGATCGCAAAATCACTCATCTCGATGAATCGGGCAAGGAACTCCGCAGCGTTCATGTAGCATCTCAAGGCCCACTCTATCGATTAATCCAGACCATCAGGGAACTACGCGCTGACATTGGTCTGCCCGAAAAGAGCTCGGGTGTGTCTTGAATCTCCTCGATTGACGACTCTGATTCGTTTTCAGTGTTCATTGCGCCAAAAATTAACGAGATTGAGCTTACCATCCAAGAACTCAGTAACCAACACGCCACATGCAAGCGTGCCCTCCGTGTATATGACGAGAA